>ML732279.1:0-105137 GCA_009176345.1 Aspergillus leporis | reverse complement strand
CTCATATTTGGCGCCAATAGTCATAGGCTATCAACTACGCAGGAAGAATCATTGATAGAATGGATACTATCTAGGGATCAGCGTAGAGTGCCCTCTAGGCCATCTCACGTGCAGGAAATGGCCAATATTCTTCTCCAAGCAGATAATCCCTCTGGATTCAAACCTATTGGCAAGAACTGGGTGTCTATCTTTACCAATCGGCGCGAGGAGATCAAAACTTGATATGCTCGACGATACAATCATAATTGAGCTCAATGTGAGGATCCAAAGGTTATCAAGGGGTGGTTTGACTGCCTACAACAGATCCAAATACAATATAGCATCTCCCATGAAGATATCTACAACTTTGATAAAACCGGCTTCGCTATGGGCTTGATTGCAAATACTAAGGTAGTAATAAGAGCTAATATGCCTGGGAAGCCTATCTTATTCAGCCAGGCAATCGGGAATGGGTTACAACGATTGAATGCATTAATACCACTGGCTGGGTGCTTCCTTCTTGTATAATCTTTAAGGGGAAGGTTCATATTGAAGGATGGTATCAAGATCATGCTTTACCACCTGATTGGAGAATTGAAGTTAGTCAAAATGGATGAACGATAGATGAGATAGGCCATTGATAGCTTGAAAAGGTCTTTATCCCTACAATAACTAGCCGTACGGTTGGAAGATATCATCTACTCATTCTAGATGGCCATGGGAGCCATCTAATGCCTGGTTTTGATAAGGCCTGCAGGGATAATGATATTATTGCCATCTATAGGCCTGCTCATTCTTCTCACCTCTTATAACTACTAGATGTTGGTTGTTTTGGCCCTTTAACGCGTGCTTATGGAGGCCTTATTGAGCAAAAGATGTGCTTAGGATACAACCATATTAATAAGTTTGACTTCCTTAAAGCATATCCAGCAGCTCATCTAGAGGCTTTTAAGCCTCTAAATATTCAAAATGGCTTTGCTGCAGCTGGAATCTATCTTTTTGATCTAAAGAGGGTGCTTAAGAAGCTGAATATCTGTGTATTAACCCCTACCCCCCCTCCAAGCCGTGCAAGTCAATTAACCAATTCATCATGGCTTGGTACGCCTCATACACTTCAGCAATTACAAAAGCAAGCATCCTTAGTCAAGAAGCTCCTAAAACAGCAATCCTAAAGCCCTTTACAAATGGCTATACAGCAACTTATCAAGGGTTGCGAGATGGCAATGCGTAGCGCGGCCCTTCTAGCAAAGGAAAATCATGATCTACGCGCAGCTAGTGAGAAAGGGAAGGAGAAAAGGAAGCAATCTAGACGTCAGATGACTCCTAATGAAGGACTCTGCATACAGGAAGCTAGGGATCTTATCCAGGCAAGAAATGAGCAAGATAAGAGGTTGGAGGGCCATCTGCTAGTTCTATGCCTTTACATTTAGAACCCCTAAAACGCGTACCACCAAGGTGTTTTAATTGCTTTATTATAGGGCATACTATAGTTAGATGCCCTACACGCCGTACTAGCTAGATCTAACAAAAACCTATTGTTTTGGTTGATTTGGATAGCTTCAAACGTTCAAATGCGTCGAAATCAGATGAGAGGTGGTGACTCGGTCGGGAATTACGTTACAATGGATCATGAGACGTCAATCCCACTCCATTCAGATTACGGGAGCAGGACGACTACCTTCTTCTGCCAGAGGTTATTGTTGCCGTGGTAGTCGTAGGTACGGATGGCTAGGATGGTGGGTGCCTATGTCTCTCCACCATTGGAGCAGCCCAGGAAATCGCAATCTAATGGCACACTCTGCGTAGCGCTTATCGTGGGTCCTCAGCACTCACAGCGAATTGATCCAGGTCGTTGGTCTGACTCAGGCCTCACCGTTCTCACTGTAACTAGAACAATGACCAACCTCCTTCGTCCAATCTCACAATCACCCACCCGCCATCCCGATTTGTGTACTGCTAATGGCTGACATAGCGATCTGCAACCTCAACTTTTCAATGCATCTCGAGTCGATCACTCTATTGGTAAGGCGGCCAAGTCCGAAGCATTGCGGGATATGCTTTGGCCAAGTTACTTCAACCACTCTCATATTCCTAAACGATGACTCTCAGCTATCACATTCCAATGATATGGAATGTAAGAAGCCAACGTCTGCGAAAAATCCACGGTCGGAGACCACTCAGCTTTGGCTACGTGGTGCAGATTGCCATCTCAATCCTAAGTCTGGAATGCAACGCAAGGGTGCTAAGACCATGACATATAGAGGTAACACCAATTCTCCTTGTGTAACTATCTATGAGGTTGCCCCTAGCTTATCTTTGAGCATGCCGCCGATAATGGTAATACAGCATGTAGAGCCTACATCGATTTCGCTCGCTTAAAGCATGCCTTCGTTTTCTCAAGTCCCTGTAGCAAGGGCGCATCATGAGAAGCGTGGGTTCGAAGTGACCCATGTTTCGAGCCACAACAGTTCACCGCTACTTCGAAGAGTTCGTGGACTTGTTTTCCTCCTAATTGACCGGCAAGGGTGTATAACTCATTGTATCTCAAGCAGGAATCCCGCATGCTCAATCTTTCAGCCACTCTTTGCACGCGACGCGAGTCTGAGAATCCAACACAGAAATGGCGGCGACGACGTCAATTGACTTCATGACAGTCGAGTTACATAAACCATTCCCCGTCCACCAGGTTCGTCTTCAGTCGGTACCTGAACGAGATGTCTGAGCCGTCCTTGTCTAATAAACGATCGTACATACCGACTGGTCTAAGGCCTCGGATTGCTGGAAACCCAAGCAGGTTAGAGTCCCAGCTTGGCCACCTTGCATGGAATGCAAGTACCGTTTCTTCACAAGTCTGCGATCCCTCTGTGTTTTGAGCTCCGAACAACGGCTCAATGCAATTGACTCTTGTGAGCAACACCGCAGGTTCAATTAAGCCCATTGGAATGTCCTAACGACATAGCCTACTCCGTCAGCTCGTAAGGCGCTCATATTTAGCAGGTATGGCGAGTCATTATTACAGGACAAAGTTCGCAAAGAAGCTTTCCGTATCTGCCGGCATTCTGGCATCATGATGGTGCTTTGTAACTAGTGCAACAAGATAGTCTCCCACTAAAATGGCAGGTTTAGTTGTTAGCCTCTGCTTAATTTCTACCGTATGTCCAGTCACTACGTAGAACAATGTACCCAAAATGCCTTCAAGGCCGGCTAGGAATGAAGTGGAGCCATGTACTTGAACAAAGTAATAGTAACATCGCACCCGGTTAGGGACCATTTCATTCATCCACTACCTTTTTGTAGTTACACTTCTTTTCAGAGTCAGGAGAATGCAGCGCAAGAAACTCAGGACTAAATGGGTAATATAGGTAGCCTTCCTTCGTCAAGGTACTATAGAACGAGGCGCGGTCGTACGCCTGAAGCTGGACGCCCGCCTTTATCCGAAAGGGAAGATCTGGGGTGGAAATGAAGTACCTCCCAAACGCAATGGCGACATTGTCATGACCAGCATACAATACATCGGTCACGCGCTGCGCCGACGCCGCATCGTAACCGCCAGCCAGCAAGATCGGAGTGGACAGTCCCCACGCACGTACAAACACCTCGTGATGTGGGTCGGGATGCGGATTGCCCTCGTCAAGCCATCGAGAGTTAGCAAGATGGAGATAGGCGAGGTTCAGCCGCCGCAGCTGGAAAATCAGATATTCGAACTGCGGCACCAGCCCCTCCATTGTCCCCATCCCGAGATACTGACTCCAGGGGGACAGTTTGACCCCGACCCGATTGGCGCCCACATCTTCAATCACTGCCTGTGTAACCTTGATCGCAAACTGTGCCCGCTTTTCGACGTCGCCGCCCCAGCGGTCCCGGCGGTGATTGCTGGAGGCCTGCGTGAACTGGTCGATGAGATATCCGTTCGCACCGTGGATTTCCACCCCGTCGAATCCAGCGTCGATAGCGTTTCGCGCGGCCTGCGCGAAATCCGCAATATACTGTCGGATTTCGTCCTCGGTCAGGGCACGAGGCATAGGTGCAGCAGGGTCCAGAGGCACAGCGCTACTGGAAACCAGATCGAAGCCCGTATTGGCGAGCACGTCCGGCTCCGCGGCCCGCCCGGTTGCCCACAACTGGCAGAAGATGTAGCTTTTCTTTGAATGCACGCGGAAAACGATCTCTTTCCATGCCTTGCACTGCGCTGGGCTCCATATTCCGGGGACGTGCGCGTATCCAGTGGCCTGGGGGCAAATGTCTGTTGCTTCGGTGATCAGAAGGGTGCCGGGGACTGAAGCTCGCTGAGCATAGTACTCTTGTACAAAGGGCAGTGGGACGCCTAATTCATCGGCTCGGTATCGTGTTGTCGGAGCCATGATCATTCTGTGTTGAAGGTGACATCTTCCCACCGTGAGCGGTTTGAATAGATTGGAAGAAGACGGGTGCTCCCTCATGGTCAACAAATTTGCGGCCTAAAATATCAAAATTGGACAGGAACAAAATTTCTGATCCATGGAGGTACAAAAGGGTTCGATTTTCAGCGCTTGTAGAAGAGGCTCTGGTGAGAATGATCCCACGCTGACAGTTTCACTGACTAGCAAAAACCCCCTCTGGCTACTGCATTGCGGACTGCCTCGCTTCGACAGGCTTCGGATCACCCATAGCCGCCATACCGAAACGGGGGATTATATGTTGTGCGATGTTACGTTTAAGCTATGTAAGCGGAAAGCATAGCTGGAGATATGTTGTGACCCCTCCAGCACCTATCCCTTGCTTCTCCTTAAAAGCAAAGAATATTGCTGATTTTGTTGCTCCATGTAGTCTGCGCCTGGGCAACAGGTATGCCTGTAATGCACTGGAAATTGCGGTGAGCGACACTGGACTTAACGCTAGAGATGTATGCTTCCATGCCGCTGCAAAACGGAGGGACGAGGTCACTGTGAAGTAGAGGCGACGAGGGAAGACTAGAATTCGGCCTTTTCCCCCCACGACCTTATAGCCAGGCTTATGCCACTGTTTCGCGCGCTGTCTATTTCTGCGTCGATGTGAGTAGCGGTCAGAAAGAGGCCATCTATCTTCTTTCGCCCTGCCCCCAAGAAATCTATAATCGAGCACTGCGCAATAAGATACGCGGCCATTGAGTCATATTCTATTCCAGGAGTCCGTGATCTCGGGTTACAGCATAGCCTGTCCATACAATGACCATCCTTGTGCTCGGTGGGCGCGGCAAGACGGCCAGCCGTCTATCTTCGCTGCTGTACAATGCCGGTATTCCCTTTCTTGTCGGTTCCAGTTCAACCTCCCACGTCAGTTCGTATAAACTTACGCACTTTGACTGGCTCGACGAACGTACTTGGTCCAATGGCTTCAAGAGCGTATCTTCGGACAAGATGGACCCAATCTCCGCCATTTACTTAGTCGGAGCTCATGCCCCGGAATTCATCACCCCCGCTCTCCGGTTCATCGATTTTGCGCGGGACCAGGGTGTCAGACGCTTCATTCTCCTCAGTGCCAGTAATGTGGATAAGGGAACCCACTCTATGGGACTGGCTCACGCACATCTCGATTCTCACTTAGATGTGGAGTATGTGCTGTTGAGGCCGACCTGGTTCATGGGTAAGTTCTGTCGAAGGCAGGCTTTATCGTAGAGAATCATGCTAAGGCCAGTCTAGAGAACCTGTTGGAGGATCCACATCTCGGCTGGATCAAGAAGGAGGATAAGCTCTACTCGGCTACCGGAGACGGCAAGATCCCGTTCATCTCCGCCGATGACATTGCGCGGGTCGCGTTCTCTGCTTTGGCGAACTGGGGTTCACAGAGATCCCAGGAATATATGCTTACCGGGCCCGAGCTGCTCTCATATGGCCAGGTAAACTGAAGCATCCCCCAAAGAGCTGTGGAAGCTGTCTTGCTTATAATGGCCTGATATAGGTCGCGAATATCCTCACAACCGTCCTGGGCAGAAAAATTACCCACGTTAGTCTGCCGGAGCCTGAGTTTGCCCAGTTCCTTGCCGATGGCGCTGGAATGCCGTCTGATTTTGCAGCCATGCTTGCTTCGATGGAGACTGACGTTAAGAACGGTTCGGAGGAACGGGCTAGCGACGACGTGAAGAATGTGACAGGAAGTCCGCCTCGGAGTTTCTTGGACTTTGCCGAGATGGAGAAGATGCACTGGATGTAGAGTTTAATGGGATAAGGATGTGCCCAGCTCATGAAGACTCAGTAATGCGTTGGGAGCCCCGCAGTTTCTGGGATATTAGGTATGCCGATATTTAGTCAGTGCGGTAATTCGGGGTCATGCGCCAGCGGTATAGCTTTGAGCTCGATAGCAAGGTGACGGAAAGGAGGAATTCGCCGTCAGGCTAGGATTGGGAGGAGCCCTTCAGAGAAATCCTCATCCAGGTTTACAGACTTAGGATATTCAACGCAGAGAAATCAGAAAGGTGGCGCCTAGAAGGTGGCATTGGTAGTAACTTGGCCTTTTCTGGCCTGGGTTTTGGTTCACTACTCAATGAATGATAAAGACGATCAATCAATTAAAACTTAGTCTCAGGCGAAAGCCGCATGGATAACCGACGTTCTTCACCGCTCTAGAGAACGAACCAAGCACAGGAATTGACAAAAAGAGTGTTTAGACCCTCACAGAGCCAGAGCTTCCTCCATGAAACTCATAGGAAACTCTCCATCCGCATATCCCATGACCGATCCCAATAGTACGCTGAAATCCTGATCAGAATCCACGGCGGAAAACTGTAAACAGTCAGCATTAGTTGCGCCTATGTGTAGACTTCTGAAGCACAACGTACATCAAAACGAATGAGTAGCCTCGCTACAAGCTTCATCATCACCATCGGGGCCGGATTCTTCCCAACGCATTCATGCTTGCCCTGCCCGCTCCATGGCAATCAGCTGTTTCTCGGATGCGTCAATCCACCTTTCTGGCCGAAAGCGGTCTGCATCAGCCCCGTAGACGTGTTCGCAGCGGTGAGCTGTATACCTGTAGCATCCGGCGTTGGTACCGGCAGGTAAACGGTTTTTAGGTTTTAGTCCAGCCCTTCGGGGCCGACGGCACGGTAAAGGGACATGCGTGCGGTACTATGCAGCCGTAAAGTCTCCTTGAGCACCGCCTGGAGATAATCGAGTTTGGCCACTTCATTCCATTTGGGCGGGTAGGTGAGATTGCCATCGTGGATGGCGGTATCTATCTCTTCTCGTAAACGTGCCAGAACGGAGGGATGCTTTTGCAGATAGTATAAGAGGAAATTAAGTGTTGTGCCCGTCATCTCGACGCCAGCGAAGATGATGGTCACGGTCGTTCCCAGGATACCTTTCCTGTCGAGAGTATCTGGATCTTTCTCCGATAAATCCGTAAAGTACGCCATTAGATCCCGGTTGGATGCATCGAATTTCTCATTTTCACATCGCGATTTCAGCTCTTGTAAGGCTTGCGGGAAAATGGCCTCCAAGTCTGGGTCCATAAACCCAGCGATATAATTCCTTAGCCAGCCTACGATAGGAATAGTCTACAGCACGCAAACACAAAATTTTCTCGCAGAAGGGATATCCCATCGACGTCTTTCTCCTTGGCTCAAGTATCCAAGCTTCTGAGAGAAGGCGATACGGTAGAGACTCTCCAAAGAAAACAAGCGCATCCACAACGTGACGTCGATAGTGCTGTGACGCCGTAACTTCTCCTCGAGTTCATCTTGAACATTGTCGAGCATCGATTCGATCCCCACGAGATTTGGAATGGCAAAGTAAGGTGCCATCGGTCGTTTCAATTTGGGTTAGATTGTCATGTCCATGGTTGAGGTGACGTTATGTATCTCTTTGCCTTTCTCAAACAAGCACAAGGCATTATAAAAGTTACTCATTTTAAATTGGCTGGTGATACTTCGATGAGACCTCGTGTTAAATGACATTTGGGCAGTTGGATGAGCGAAATATGACCGTTACCTTCTCAAGACTCTGATTCATACGGTATAACACCGGTATGCTTGACGCATCTCCCAGATTGACAAAATTCGGACCAGTGCGTACCAGCCTCCCATAGGTCTTGTGAAGATTAAGAAGCACTTCACCATAGTCTCCTTTGATATAATGATATGCGCGCCATAGGTCTGTTACCTTTGCTCAGAAAGGCCCCGGGATATGTCTTAAGAGGCCCCAGTTCCAAACAGTATGAGCGAGTAAGAACGCCAGTCCCAATACGAGGAGAGGAAGAAGTGACATAGTGGTAAAAATATTTGCCCGTCAAGAACTCTTATCTTAATATTGGAAGCCTTCGTTCTACTCTGTATGAAATTGGTCGATAGGGGTCTTAAATTATCTTTTGTTCGGATTTCCGTATACACCTCTCTCTCGACCGGTCGTAAACCACTGGGAAAAGAGACGTAGAGCGCATGCAGGGGCCCTCTGTGTTACGGGCTAATTCCGAGTCGGTAAGGATGTAAATCATTGCTGGCAAGTCTCAGGGCAGATTTCGCACTGCGTTCCATGGCCTGGCGCGAAATGCGCTTGCTTAGCAACCATAAAGATAATTAAGATGTATGCGCCTGAAATTTCATTGTTTTGGCATACTTAGCTGCCTAAGCAGACAGTGCCATTCCATCCCTCTCCAGTGGATGGCAGCTATATTTTGAATGGCCAAGCCTATAAGCCGGAATTTACCGGACGGTAACGGAAACTATTCGACGTGAGTCTATTTCTACCTGCGAAATGAAAGATCACCGTCTATTCAGTTTCTTGGTGGTTTATAGTCGGCATCCAGGTACCTCGGTTGCGTAGTCCGACAGTGCAGCAGACTCGGTTGCAGAGCTATTACTATCCTACTGGGGCGGACCAGATGGTTATTCTTGAACGTCCACTATTCTTGCTGCCGTACCGGAACGCTATTTTCTAGAAAACAGGTCTCGGACCACTGGGGTTGCCGTGGGTTGTAATATAGGGGCCTTTGATGTTGTGGTACGTGACCGATATATAATTGAAAGCAAAATAGCTCTTCTTTGCTTGATTCAAGGACCTGTCACTAGACAGCTGGACAATACCGAACGGCTATGTCACCAGAAGAATGACTAACCAGGCTTCGTCCATCAAGGCTCGGTGAGTTTGGACTTGCTCGTCCCAACCGAGGTACTCAAGTATCTCCACCACTGCATCCGAGACATAGTGATCTTCGGCTTCTGCAACGGTGAAGTATAGTTTCGGAACAGGGATAGGGACATCGGTTCTCAACTCCCAAACCCACTGCATACAGTACTTCAATTCACATGTTGATGGCTCTTGATCTATCAGACGCCTCCAGAGTCACTTCACAAGCTCGAACCCTTTGTCAACGACGTCGCCCTGGAGCCGCCCTCCCAGCGTCCAGATCTCACAGGCCAGCTCTAGTGACTGCATATTAATGACCGTGTAAACCTTGATCCTGGCTTTCTCGGCGTCGATCGCATCGTAGGAAACTCCATCCCAATGCTCCATAGATCGACCATTGGTAGGAATCATCCAGTCCTGCAACATGTCCAAAGCGGAGTTGAAGTTGTTGTTCTCCAACCCCAGCTTTCGGATAGAGTCGAACATGATTTGTGTGGTCTCAACTCCAGTGACAGCGGAGCGGATTGAAGGCATGAAGTATGACTTGAGCATGAAGGCCCCTTCAGCCAAATCGAGTCCATGGAGTCTTTGGTTTTTGAACGGGACTGTATCGATAGCCTTCTTATGGCTCAAAGCCACCTCCTCGGGCAGCACAACCTCGCGTTAGAAATGATCAAACCAATTGAAATTGAGGTCCGGCTGGAGAGCTCTGAGATCCTCAATCAGCTTTTTCTCGGCGATCATGTTAGATGGATCCTTCTCGGTGCCTGTCAGGGGCCCAATTGTCTCGGCAGCTATGCGCACAGTGCACTTGGACTGCTGCTGGTAGTTCATGCTAAGCTCCAGATTCTTGCCTCCCGGGGAGATACCGCAGACCCAGTTAACGTTATCACTCTTCTCGTTAGGCCATGGGCCGAGGTTCGACGCGTAGACGGAGTAGAACGTCAGCAGATGTTGGTACTGAGATGCCACGCTGTATTTTGCGAGCCTCAGATATATACGGCGGACTATCCGAACAAAATCGAAAAAACTAATTTTACCTGTTTTATCTCGGTATACCGCTTTACTGGCCGCCTTTATCTATCCCTAACTAGCGGTGTAGCTTTCTCAATTATATCGGACAATACCACTGCACTAAAAAGACGCCATGACACCAATTCAGGCGTGATACTGTATTTTTCTTGGTTGACAAATTATTCTTCATCAGCTCTAAGGTATCAGAATTTATCATGCCTCGCCCCTCTCTTGATCTTGAGCCATACAAGGCCGAGATTATAGATCTATATAAAAGCCATACTTCTACCTCTTCCCTTTGTCTCCTAGCTCATCGGTATGGGGTTGAAGTAACTTCTTATACGATTGATACCCGTCTTCGAACCTGGGGCATTAAAAAGCAGAACCATACAGCAACATTAAATGAGATTCTTCATACCCGGATAAAGGTTCTCTTTTACCAGGTTGGCCTTGAAGAAAAGGAAATGCTTCATGTTCTACAACAAGAAGGCTTTAATATTGAGGCTCGAACTCTAAAATATATTCGGCACCGCTAAGGCCTGTACCGCTGTACAACAAATACCATTGCTACTCAAGCAGAGGTAGAAAGAGTATTAGTTCAGCTTCGTACGGAGCTTTCCAAGAGGCAAATTGAAGATTATGGACGGACCTTACTTCATCAGCATTTTTGGAGCCAGGGCTTTCTTATCGCTAGGTTTATCATATAGTTATATTAAATACATAATACTAATAATTATCAGGGACCGGCTTTATTCTCTATATCGAGAGCTTGCCCCAGCTGCTGTACGAAGATGATTAAATAATCTACAACGGCATCAAGAAGCTTACATTGTCCTAGGACCTAACTTTATCTGGTTAATTAATAGGTATCTCAAGCTAGCTCCGTACAATATCAAGATATATGCAGCTATTGATGTCTATTCTTGCTCTCTTTGTCTTCTTCTCTTCTTCATTAACACCATAACTATTACTACTACCATGGCGTACAAGCTATTACTTGTTAAGTTTTTGTTCTTTTGATATCTGAAGCATATTACTAACTCTTTTATACGAGCTATACGGCTTCTATGCGAGCATTCTGCATCTGTGAGTGCTCTGCACCTGGCTGCTATACAGTTCATACTGCTACTAGTTTCTTCTACAACCTTAATTCAACCAATAATAATAACAACGCTCCTGTTTTCACTCTGGGAGGCCTGTTCTCCCGGCTATTGCAGGTTACTCCCGCCGGACAATACCCTAGCTTGCCAATTAAGGGTCAACAGCTAAGACCTTTTATACACACTATACAACAGCACCGCGTTCTAGCCCTTCCAGGATAACGAGTTTCATTCGTACGCGGCTGCGTTCGTGCTGAGCAAATAGAGAGCCACCGGCCGTCGTATATTAATGCCCTGTTGATTTAATCTCGTGGGGCTCAGTTGGCCCACCTGTACAAGGTGCCGTACTCGTCCAGGATTTCGACCCTTTTCCGATTGCCGGCATCTGCCTGGCTTTTGAGGCGGAGCATGTGCCAACTGTAAATGGCCAGACGATGGGAGACTATGCTCTGTACGGGATAATCAATTAGAGGTACATGAGGTTCCTGCTGGAAGCCAACTACATAGCAGACAAGGAGGTGGACAAACCCAACTTCTGATTAACTTAGACCCGGAGGAGGGGGAGGCCAAGAATCCAATCAATTTGGATTCATCCAGCAAGGAGAGAGACGAGGGGGAGACAGGAGAAGAGGACAACCCTATTATCTTATAAAAATACATACGAATTTTCTTTTGCATTGTTTCAACACGCCTAGTGTACAGGCCCTGTGTACAACATCTGAGCAGGACTTGCATCTTTACATAGTGCTCAGGAGATTAGCCTTTAAGTGAAACTAAGCAAGTCCTCTAAATATAATTGTGTTCTGCTGGCAGAATACTAGCGTTGACGGGTAAAATTAGTTTTTTCGATTTTGTCCGGATAGTCCGCCGTAGATAGTCCGCCGTACTGAAGCCTCCCTGTTCCCACCACAGCCGGTGATCTTCATGTTGAAATGAAAGGGTTAGACTCAATACTTCAAATGGATCGCGTAGTTTCTCTTCCGAATGGAATACTTGGACATCACCCTTCGTCATCGTATCTGGCGGTTGTAGTGGTAGCAGATGGAGGTCTCTATGTTTCTGAACTTTCTGTATTTCACCGCTCTTTGAAGAGAGGGAGAAATGATGTCGCTGTGTTATAAGCCTGTCTAGTACCATCCGAATTTTCAAATTATTGCATTTGATGCCATGTCATTCCAAAGTGTATAATAGCGGTGGCGGTGTGGGCTCAGACTTCTACTCAGGGCTTATGACGGATTCAACCATACATGGAAATTCATTCTCAACAAAGTAAGCAAGGTAAAATGAGGAGAACGCCGCCATCGCCCTCTACAAGAGCTCGAGCATCACGATGATCCAACAGCAGTAGTCTGGCCGCGAGACGCGTGAGGTATTCAGCTCTCACCGACCCCTATCTCCAGAGACTATCAAAGAATGTTAGAAAAAAAAAAAAAAAGAAAGAAAGAAAAGAGAACCAGGTAAATGCAAATGGCCGTTGTTATTGGCCCATTGATTGGTTGCTAGCTGCACTTTTGATTCAGAAGCCGAACATGATACGGAAGCATTTCTCTTCGATAACGGGTGGATAAAGGTAGATCACCGATATTGGACAGACAGCCAATGCTTGGTTACTGCCTCAAAGACGTGCATGTTCCCTTATTATTGGTTGATTCTAATCAACAGCGGTGTGAAAGGAATGCATGCTCGCTGCGCAATTGCATTCTTCCTCCTACTAATGCAGTTCAAGCAAGGGCTCTAGATACAGATTCGTAGTTTGTCTCTTTCAATAGCCCTATCAAATATGAATCAAATATGAACTACCTGACAGCCTCACTTTGTCAAACCATTCTCTGGTGGTAAGACAACAGTATGTCAGCTTTGTGAAATTCATCCCTTGGACACTGATCCCTTGCATGAGAAATCAAGCGTTTCGGCGCCCTTAGCGAAGTACATTCGCAAGCAAGGAGGGTTTACAGTAATGCCGCCAGAAGGAGGGCCTATCTGGAGAAATCCCATCTGCTAAGCACCATATATCGCTTAACAAGATAGGATCACTCGAACAGGATACTTTAAATTTGATCATCACAAATAATCGATAGCGAATCATCAGGCATCCAAATTGACTCGAATACAACCTGCTGAGGCATTTCTCCCTATAATGGCATCAGTCACATCCAGGATATTCGCCATCACTGGCGGCGCATCTGGTATTGGTGCCGCAACCTGTCGCCTACTTGCTGACCGAGGCGCCGCGGTTCTTTGCGTCTGCGATATATCGTCCAACAACTTTAATGATCTCAAGCGTTCAATCAAGAACATCAATCCATCGACCGAAGTACACTGCACTACGGTTGATGTGACCTCCTCCGCAGAAGTTGAGCGTTGGATCCAGCGTATCATCTCTACATTCGGTGACCTGCACGGAGCCGCCAATGTCGCCGGTATAGCTCAGGGTGCTGGCTTGCGAAGCGCTCCTACAATCGCAGAGGAGACAGACGAGGAATGGAACAAGATCCTGAATACCAACTTGAATGGTGTATTCTACTGCACGCGCGAAGAGGTGCGTGCCATGAAGAATCTCCCCGCAGGCGATAGAAGTATTGTCAATGTTGGCAGTATTGCCGGCTGTTCTCACATGCCGGATGTGTATGCGTATGGAACCTCAAAGGGAGCATGTGCTTATTTCACACATTGCGTGGCTGCGGACGCGATTTCCGTTGGGATTAGGGTCAACAATCTCTCTCCAGGTAGGCTGGCTTCTGTTCTATTTTCATTCGAGGCTGCTAATCATAAACGCATCTCCCAGGAGTCACAAACACTCCCATGCTCCCGCAGTTTGCTCCAAGTGCAAAGTCTTTTGCGGAGATAGAAGAGTCCTACAAAAAGGAGGGGCTTTCCTTGATTGAACCTGAGGATGTGGCTAGAACTATTGCTTGGTTACTGAGTGAGGACTCTCGGCCGGTATATGGTGCCAATATCAACGTCGGTGCCTGCATGCCCTAGATGAAGCGAAGACCTCTAGACCCGAGATTGTACCATGGCATAAGGGCCCGCAATCAACTCTTATGTAAATTTGGGGAATTCAGCTTGCAAGATCTGACTAGATTGGCGATGTGCAGATGAGCGCTACAAAACTAGATAGGTTTAGACGGGACTTCAACAGTACAGTACAAACATCACGGCTCTAATCCAAGTAGTTGAGTACTTTGCGATAAGGCCCAGCTCCAACCTTTACTCTACTACCTGCGAAGCAGAGTAGCAACCTTACTGACGATGTTGAGTGGTTTTGATATAACACGAATCGAAGACTCTGGGCTGCTTTTAGGTCTTGACCGTACTCTCGGCTGTCTCAAACTATGCTGTATTTTTCTTTTTTTTCCCCCTCTTTCACCAAGGCATTCTTCGGGTAATCATTATCAATATATGTTTTGGACCCAGGGTTGGATGGCGCACAGGGTGACAAGAGTCATAGCCCCCTTGCATTCCAAGTGACTTTCGTTAAGACCATAATGCAAATGTACGGTCAAAGGTGTATAAGTGCTACAGCTTCCTGTCTCGTCTGGTCAGATCTTAAGAGAAACTACTTCTACCTGCTTAGATGTCCTGTGAACAAGGGCATAATCGATGACCATGGACCTTTTACGCAAGTTCTCTGGCCCCCTAGTCTCTACCAATATGGAGCCTGCATTGTTTTCCTCGATAGCTTTTTGTTTCATCTTGGTAATACTTGTAAACCAGGTTCTCTATCCATCATCGAAAAGCTCTCCCTTCCCCACAATCAATGGTAGGGGCTTTCTAGAGCTCAACGACCGACGGATATTGACGGACTTTGTGATGAACGCTCAGGGGCTCATGCAGCGGGGATTGAGCGTAAGTAGAGTATTTTCTTCAATTCTTGATCAATCAAGATATCACTACTGGCTTGACTAGGTAGCGCCGTCAGCACTGATTGTCTTCAATGTAGAAATATGATATCTTCCAGATGCTCACCAGTATCGGTCCTATGACTATTCTCCACCCAAAATACACCAACGAAATTTATAAGAACAAACGATTGAATTTTATGGCTGTGCTTGCTAAGGTAAGGACGTGACGTGGAGAATCAACATGATTAGGATTTGCATCAGCAAACTTCTGACGCGAGCCTAGGAAATGTTCCCGACTTACCCGGGCTTCGACCTATTTCGAGAAGGGACAGACGGAAGCACTGTATTACAAGATGCAGTCAAGTTTGGATCCACTCGGTGTTTGAGTACGTTGCTGAATCCAGACCTGATGGAGGAAAGCTCATTTTGGTGCTATAGGCAGATCAACCCAATTTATGTCAGAGGAAGCTGGTATCCTACTTAAAAAAGCCTGGGGGGATGAACCAGGTTAGCTTCCTGTTGTCCCATTCTTCTGAGCATGGCCAGCTGATAATCAGCCAACTGACGAATTCAGAATGGCACGACGTGACGGCAAAGTCTTCAGTCCACGATATCATCGGACACATATCCGCCTTACTATTCTACGGGCCAGAATTATCCAACAACAAAGAATGGCTGGAAGTCACAGAGGAGTACACATCTACTGGGTTTCTAGCAGCCCGAGAGCTGCGCCTCTGGCCTCAGGTCTTGCAGCCCTTCATCCACTGGTTTCTGCCCTCCTGTCGACGACTGCGGTATCTAGCGAGGAGGACACGCGGCTTAATCCAACCGGTTATTGCCGCCCGACAGCGAGAGAACGCCAGACGTGCTTCAGAGGGACAAGATCTACTCACATATGATGACGCAATAGAGTGGACGGAGAGAGCTGCCAAGGGGCGTCCATACGACGCTGCTATGAGTCCATTACTTTTCTCGATCAATGCGCTCCACACGACCACAGACCTGTTGACCCAAGTCCTTCTTGACCTTAGCACGCAGCCGCACTTAATAGAAGCCCTGCGTCAGGAGTTCATCACAGTCATACCACAGCAGAATGGGTGGAAGAACACAAGCATAAGCCAACTAGTGCTCATGGATAGTGTGATCAAAGAAAGTCAACGACTGAAACCAACGGAGTCAAGTATGCCTCCACTAATCTGGTTTCCTCTCCTCAGCCGCATGTGGCTATCTACTGATGTTCAACCCTTATTAGTACTCATGAGAAGATACGCAATGCACGACATAACCCTCGCTGATGGTACCCAAATCCCCAGAGGGACTGTCCTCGGAATTCCAATCTTCGGCATGCGAGACCCGGAAATATACCCTGACCCGGATACGTACGATGGATATCGATTCATGAAGATGCGCGAACAGCCTGGCTTTAAGGGTGTGAGCCAGCTGGTTGAGACGAGCCCAATGCATCTGGGGTTTGGCCATGGGATACATGCATGCCCAGGGCGGTTTCTCGCAGCCACTCAGGTCAAAATCGTGCTTTCACATATGGTCATGAAATATGATTTCAAGTTGGCAGGTACATTAGAGCCGAAGATTCAATCTGTAGGTATAGAGTTGATATCTGATTCGGAGGCAACACTTGCAGTCAGAAGAAGGAAGGAACAGATGATACTTGGATTGTGACAAGCTTCATTCAGTGCAATCAGTCCTCAATTTAAAAATCTTGAATAGATATTATTGTATATGGCATAGGGACCGGGACAGATACCTACAGTACTGAAGAGTGGAGATATGTATTGCATTCACGAATCCTAACAAGTGAACAGTCAATTGTTTATTGACAGACAAGGCTTGACCCTCTATATACCACACGTAGATCACTCAAGACAACCTCCAGTAGTATCAAGCGTCATTGGATTAGTTCATGATTTGTGACATTCTTCATTTAAGACTTTACAAGAACTCTTCCGTCATAAAAATCAGTCAATCAAGACATCACATCAGTGAACACCAATAGAATTCAATACTGGCTGAACCATGTAGGGGTGATTGGAAAAGCAACAAGCTCATTGTAATGTCAGTAAACCTAGGGGGAACCTACAGCAGTGTTTTGCATTTAACGCTGTGCGTACCGAAGCAAGCATAAAATAGCGGTGAGATTGTTTCCAAATCATTTTTTCAGTAGATTCACATCAATCTGCGAGCGGTGAAGTAGACAGTTGCCCTCTCGCTCGGCTGCTGCACCGCTTATCTAGCAAATTTTAAATTGTGGATGGAATCTCTGGCCAGTTGCTGGACACATATGCCTCTGGTTTAATGTCCACTCCTTATAACTTACGAGAAGCAGCCGTAGTCTGCTATTGATTGTTGGTATGGAATAGGCCCTGCAAGGGATGGATGTAGTGTTCTTTGCATTATATGATAGGCTTATCCAACTCGACAGTCATGGGATACAAAACCCACCAAGTATTATTTTCTCTCGGAATGCTCATACGAGTACCCCATTCTTCTGAAGACTCTCTGGAACCAAGGAGTGCCCTCTACGCGAAAATGAAGCCAAGAGCGACTTTTAAACCGTTTCGTCTGAGTCCTGTGGACCACTCCCTCCCTAAGGTCTATATTTTCAAGATTTTGTATTTCCAAGCAGTAGATTTCACATGCTGTCTTTCACTCCTCCAAGATGGTGTAGACCGGCTGGTCTCCTACTTGCCATTCCTCACTGGAGAAGTTGCACCATGCACAGCTTTGAAGGGAAAGACCGGAGTCCAACAGATTCAAATGCCTGGTCCTTCTCTCAAGGAGCTTCCTATGCTCTTGGTCAAATACTATCCAGATCGCATACTGCCAAAATATCCATCTCCTTCAAAGAACAGCGCTGAGAGTAAGGAAGGTACCTCTTCCCCCGATCAGTCATATCGTCCGCTCCCGGACTTCATTCCTGCGTCCCAGCCCAGACCTGTGCTACGCTTCCAAGCCAATTTTCTGGCTGACGGGCTCGTGCTATGCATGGGTTACAACCACTCCGTGTTTGATGGTACCGGTGCCGGAACAATTCTGGAAATGCTCGCAGACTGTTGCCGGGCCGGTGCTGCTAGCGATATTTCTCTCATCACGACCAGCGATATCGAATCCGAACTGCGCGGATTCCTGTCCAGTGCATCAGTTGCAGTGCCAAAGGACTCACAAGCAGAGTATGCAATCAATTGCGCACACACAGAGGTAGAGACCCAATCCTTCCCGACTATGCTCTGCAACTATCCGTTCCTGTTGTCTTCAGACAGGATTGAGCGCCTTCGAGACGCTTGCAACGGTCTTTTACCATATGTTGTAGAAACATACAGTAGAGCTCAGACATCGCCGGTCAACAATGACGGGAAATGGCCAGACTTCCTATCCAGCAATGATGTGTTAACTGCACTACTGGCAATAAGTGTCAAGAGAGCCCGAGAGGCAGCACCGTCTCCGCAACCTAGGAGCACCAGCCTTGCCATGGCAGTGAACCTCCGCGAACGATTGAAGTCAGTTCCATCGCATTACTTGGGCAACCTAGTTACCACTGTATGGGCATCTCATCTTGAACCGCCCAAGCGGCCGGAAGCGTTAGTTTCGACTTGTTCAACGTGCGAGCAGCTAGAAATCGAGATGGACGACCTGCTTTGGATTGTCGAAGTTGCTTTCCGGGTCCGGCTTGGACTCAACTCCATCGACGAGGAACATGCTTGTGGCTTGATCCACTACTTGCACAGCCAGGATGACTGGGAGAAGATCGGCATTCACTTTACCGATCCTGTTTTCGTCAGCAGCTGGCGGCATTTGAAAGTTTATAGACTTGACTTCGGTCCGGGTATTGGGCGGATCCAGAACTTTGAGATGGATGTTGGGACATCAGATGGCAATTGCATCGTTATGCCAGCTGATTTCAAAAAGATTGACGGGAAAAACAAACGGCCCCAATGGGAAGTCCGCCTTATTTTGAACCAGGAGGCCATGGACGCCTTAATTAACGATTCACTGTTCAGTTGGGCTAGGATCAAAGGTACGTTTGAGTGATAACTCGCTCCCGGTAGGGCAGGAGACTAAGGATATGGAAAGGACAAGCAAGAGGCATCTAGACTAGACTTTACTACTTCGTCGGTTTCAACCTGACATATGTTATCTGTTCGTTCGGGCTCCTCAAGTATGTTGACCTTATACCTAAGAATATCGTGCCATACCTATTAAAGCAGTCTCGAAGCCCTTTGAAAGGTAGCCGAAGGGCCTGTACTCTGTGGTTGGCATCACAAAAGCCCTGGACTCGTGTCGTGGGCACTACAGTGTGATACCTCGGTTCTATCAACCGTTGTTATGGATTTGTCAGGGACCAAGTTGTTGAAGTTATGTATTATATCATTGGTCATCTAAGCTAGAGACTAGTATATGACCCCCTGATGTTAGGGGAACAACGACATCCATTCGTATAGGGCCCCGGGAAGCGAGGCCTCATAACGTATTTCACAAGCGAGCGTTCCACCTCCGCTCCGATCCCACCTCAAGGTTAAATAATAGGGCCTTTATCAACAAAATGATCCCATTTCTATATAAAAACTAATTAGGTACTTGGTTAGAACATTGTCTGCGAGTATGTCCTAGAATATGACAATCGCTACAGCATGGGGGCGCTCGTACGCGTGGTTTGACTGTAGATAATGCTGGATCTATAGGTATAGTATCTTGAGCTTCATATACCTCATTCTCGCGCTGGAATCGTTCTAGGCCTTCTTGAATACTTAGACCCTCTGTAGTAGCCAATTGCCTAGTAGAGCGTTTCTTCTTTTTAGCTTGATCCTCATATATAGCTCAAAAAGTCTTCATTTCCTCCTTGAGGATAGCCATATCATGAAAAGCTAATTCAGCTCCTTTAATCAATTGATTTAAAGCAGCTTTAGTAGGAGAACTAGGACTCTGCATATAAGTTCTAAGTAGTTTTTGGATTGTAGTCTCCTGTTTTTTAAGCTGCTTTAGATTATGAGGTGTTTTAGGAACTAAATTTATTAATCAACTGCTTGGTCAACTACCTGGTGGTGAAGGAGTCTTCAGTTGAATACCAAGCTTTTCAAGCACTCTTTCTGGATCAAAAGAAACTATACCAGCTCCTGCGAAACTATTTTGAATAGTCTCAGATTTAAATGCAGTTGTACGGGCTTCGGGAAAAGCTTTTAGAAAGTCAAGCTTATCAATATGATTAACACCAGCCTTTGCTTTAGCTGCTATCAAGCCTCCGTACGCATCTTTTAAAGGCTTGAAGCAACCAACATCAAGAGGTTGTAAACGATGTGATGAATGGGCAGGCATGCAGATAGGAATAATATCATTTTCACTGCATATTTTGTTAAATTGAGGTGTCAAATGACTGCCATGGCTATCTAGAATTAGTAGACGATATTTTCCTACTATACGGCCAGTAGTAGCAGGAATAAAGAGTTTTTTAAGCCAGCGAAGGCCTATCTCATCACTAGTCCATCCATTAGGACTAACCTCAATTCTCTAATCATGTGGTAAGGAGGGCTCTTGATACTAACCCTCTATATGGACTTTTCCCTTGAAGATAATACAAGGAGGAAGTGACCATCCAGTATACTTGATACATTTGATAGAAGTAACCTATTTCTGATTACCTGGCTGTACAAGCAGTCCTTTCTAATACATATCAGCTCTAGTAACTACCTGAGTAGTAGCTACTAGGCCCATAGCAAAACCAGTTTCATCAAAATTGTAGATATCTTCCGTTGCAATGCCATATTGCATTATAGTGATTTGCACACGATCAAACCATTCTTTGATAATTTGAGGATTATCACATTTAGCTCGCTGATAGTTATATTGACAAGCATAGCATGTTTTTAATTCATCATATTGTTTGATAAAATTGGTGACCCAATTTACACCAGCTGTTTGAACAGGTGTAGTACCACGCTCAGCAAGTAAAATATTGGCCATTTCTTGTACATGACAAGGTCTGGGAGGCGCTCCACGTTGATTTAGTGATAGAATCCATCGTCCAAGCGATTCCTCTTCATTTTGAGTCATTTTATGACTATTTGCGCGTATTTCTGAGCGTGAAGTTATTCCATTAAGTCGACGACGTAGAATTGTATGGGAGACATTATAAACACGCGCAGCTTCACGAATTGAGGATATCTCTGCTTTTTTAATAGCAGATATTGCAAGTAGGACTCTGCCCTCCTTCTCAATTGATTCTTTTGAATTTTTAAGCGCTTTTGGTGGCATGGTTGGTGGTTGATTTAGATAGATATTTTATCTAGGGTCAAAACGCGCGGGGTGGAACGCTCGCTTGTGTGGAACGCTCGCTTGTGAAATATGTTAGGTCTAGTTAATCTTTCTACTAAGAAAAAGACTGTTTTTTAGTTTTTTATTACTATTTTTCAGACAGCACCCCTTCTACGTCACTTTGACCCTCAGAACCTGATTTGCATTGAGATAGACGCCTCTAAATATGCTATGGCAGGGATTCTTTCTCAGCCTGATAAAGAAGGGCGTTACCATCCAGTAGTGTTTTGATCTTGGAAATTTACTCAAATAGAAGTGCATTATGGAACCCTTGTAAGGCATGAAGCTTGCTTGTATGCATATCAATTACCAAGAATCAGAAACGTGGAGGAGAAAGGATTCTATGGCAGGGCCATCGAGCCTTATCTCTTTGTGGGGCATGTGACCCACAAGAGTGTGGAAGCGATGTGTGTTGTATTGCTAGGGGTGGCCGGGATGGCCAATCTATCTAATTATCTAGCTTACATAAATGATGACTAAGCGGGTCGCTAGGTGCGGACGGCAGTATGCTCCAACAGAGTCATAGTCACGTGATGTCAGGGCTTGGTCCCTGACAACCCTAGACCAGAAACTCTTTGTAATTATTTATTTATTCAAATATTAATAGTATTATCGTAAGGGAAGTATTTATTCTATTAAAGTACTCTTAGATTATTCTAATCTACAGACATTTATACGTCAGCCTAAGTTGAACAGCCGACAGGCTTGTTAGTGCATGTTTCTTACCCTGTTTAATTTTGTGATAAAATATTAACTAGAAAAGACTAATCCTGTAGATAATTCTTCAAGAAAATCATACCCAGACCTGGAGGACACTATAGAAGCTAACTTGTTAACTTTATTAAACCAGTGAATCGCCGTGGAAAAGGGCCCGCCTGGCCAGCGGAGCGCCTCAGTCCAGACCTTGGTGGTCAAGGACCTGATTTCATGGAAATCCTAGTTTGAGCCCAGGGACAACAAAACTGTCCGGGGGGAAAACCCAGCTCAGCACCCGTACTGCGGGAGGTATCCCAGGCACCCATAAGATAGATGGTGTTACGGATCCAATAGCGAATCGGTCTAGGAGGTACATGATATACCCGGCACCTCGTACAGGAGACCCTGTTCTTCGTGCAGCATATTCGGCCGCCGATACATGTTCTCCTGATCGTATGACCCCATCTTTCTTATTCAATCCTTACTATCCGGAGGCCGATTCTCTAGGTATAACAGACCCTATGATTCTAGAAGAAAGAAAATAAGAATTAGTCTTTGTTAATATGACTCTACTATTATTCAATACCAGTTACTTTAATATTTCTGTTACGGGGTTATGGCAGATCCGTTATTGGACCCACGCAGTTGGGGCACTGAGCCCTCGATGATCGACGGAACGGGTCGGCAGAACGGATCAATGAAAGGATCAACATAGAATGGATTGATTAGTTAAACAGATTAGTTGAATAAATTAGTCAAAAGATAAAGAAATTGTATGTAACTGTATCTAGTTCTCTTCTTTGTTGCAATGGGACAGACCCCTTCCTTGCTCTCTACCCATACTACTCTCTGGTTGCATTGATAATTCTCTTGCCTGGCTAACAGGTTGATCTATACTATATCATAGATCATAACAGATAGAATTAATAGCTACTAGAACTTTATCTAATTCTTAATATAGTTTCAATAATAGTTCTTGTCACGGCGGCCACGTGACCACCACCCCGCCCGATATCGACTTGAATAGAATCTCATTGAATATCTATATATCTGCTTTCTTCTGCCACCAAGGTTCATCTAAGGGCTATAAGCCTGTTGATAAGCCGGCTATATCTAGCTACCTCGAGTCCTGGGAGCTCTCCAAGCGATTCGTTCTGAGCTCTGACTACTCTACACTCTTTCTCTTTCCTGACCCAGTAGTCGTAGCCTCGTAGGCCTCTGTCGATTCGTTCTAATACCTTCCCTCAAGCGCTTAACGACTATATACCAGCTAGTCGACAGGCGCTTACAGTTCTATAGCTGCGTAACAAATAATGATACTTTGTATAGTCAGATTATGTCAACAATTATGCACAACTATCCGCAACTCTTCACAACCATACTGAAACCCCGTGCTACCAACCCCTCGGGCCACATGTACATCGCATTATCAATTTATAAGCTTATGCTTGAATTCATTTATCAGCAACAGCAACTCCAGTATAAAGTAGATTGATTACACACCAAAAGATATCCAATTATCTATCAAAGAATCATAAAAGAAAGAGACCAGAATATTGCTAAGTTAATCGCTTAACTTCCAACGTTCTTCTTAATGGGATAAAATAGATATTAGCCGATTAAGACTCCCGTAGATCCAGCTATGGGACCACGCGCCGACAGTAAGAAAACTAAAGCATCAGTATTTCCTCGTCCACCTGCGAGGCTTGAACCATCCTCTCCTCACGGCGACTGAGATTTGCTAAACAAACTTTTAGACCCCTGCTGAGGCAATGCTATGCTGCTGCTAGGTTGTCTTTTCCTTGCTGATTTCCCTGATAATCTTGTAATATTCCCTATCCGTGGGTCCTTCCAATGCATTTTAGGATCTTCTTAATCTAGTTATAACTTATGTCTATCTCGTATTCTGATTTTGCAAGTTTTCCGAGACGTCATGCGTCAGAGCTCAGCTTTTCTTATGACTGGGGTATTAGGAATTGCCATGGAACTGAAAACAGTGCCAACATAGAGGGGCCCGGGTTCTAGTATTACTGGTCCTCGGTCGCGAGGCAGAAATGGGAAATTATGAACCATTGCTATTCGGGAATTGTTGGATTGCATCCAGCGCCTTAATTTACAAGGATCTTGGCCTCCTCACCTATAATATTGGCGGATTCTATGGTTACATTCCTAACCATGGATCGAACAAGATATGCCCCTCGTAGCTCTAGGGCTACTGTTGTTATAGTGTAGACAGCCTTGTCTGACAAAGGGGTTTCGTTGAGGCGAGCTGTTTACTAGCGTATATTGTTGGCTAGCTCAGCTCCCCGGGCGCTGGGACTTCCCACCATGAATTCATGCAACCAACCCGCAGGCCAGGAAAAGCTACATCTTCAACTACAAATACCTCTTGAGTGATGGTTGACCCCGTATTCCATATCACCCCCGGGAAGAGTCTATAGTAGATTTAGAAATCCACCAAATCTCTTGTTGTCGAGGGTGAAAACTCCCTCTCTCCACACACCCACCACAGCACTACCTAGTCACTTAGGGCGTGGACAGATTTTCAAAGAACGCAGATGGCTTCAGCACAGCCAGAGGAGTCCTCTAGACCAGAAACCACCTACGAATGATGGCTTCGCGATCAAGATGAGCACTACAGGCCAGGGGATCAGCCGGTATATGGACCAGGCATGCAGGGCCTCGACGACCCATTGAGAATGGATATTTTTAAAACTAACAGCGCCCAACAGGTCCTAGAAGAAATCCAAACAAGTATTTAATAATATATTAAAAAAAAAACCATACAACCAAACTTATCCTGGCGGGTGATCTTAACCGCCACCATCCAGCATGGAGCCACCGACTGGTATACCACCGCTTCGTACAACACGCGGAAGAGAGTTGATCAACTTTTTCCAAACCCATAAGCTACAATAGTGCCTGGCCCCAGGCCAGCCGACATTTTGGTCTCTAAATAAATCTGAAAAGATCTTAATCCTGGACCTTATACTTATTAATAACCCAGCAAGGCTGATCAGATGCTAACTCTACCATGATCACTATAGGTCTAACCACCATAAAATATACTCTAAATAGAACCTACAACCAGATCAGACTAAAGAACCCAAGCTGAGGAGGGCGTATGACTGAGCTAACTAGGCCAAGATAGGCCATGATATACTCATCCTAATTAACCCACGACCACAAATCCTGTCATATCAAGACCTGGACTGTATGGTGGAATATCTAATTCGCACAATAACAACTGTTCTTAACCAGCATATACCAACTCAAGCACCATCCCCATACTCCAAACGATGGTTCACCGCAGACCTCAAGGTCCAACAGATCAAAGTAAATCAAGTTTATTAAAAATAGCAGGCTAGGTGTGTCTTTCTAGGATCTAGTTATCCACTAATAAAAGCTCTTTTCAAAAACATATAACAAAAAAAACAAAAATGGACAAGGACTATTAAGAAGACAAAGACAAGTCACTGGAAAGGATTTTTTAATAAAATAAATAAAGACTATCTATAGAAGACTGCCACCTACATGCATCTCCAGGAGGCCTGCATGAGCATTCCAGTAGTCAAAGTGGAGATATTTCTCAAAACCTTCTTCCCAAAAATGACAGACCCTGAAGAAGAAGAAATAGCAGCTTTTATAGAGAAGCTACTATAGAAGCTGATTACAAAATTAGAAATTACCGATCATTCAAAGCTGCTAAAAGAACCACAGCCCCAGTCAAAGATAGAATACCAATGCTCGTCTGGAAGTAACTATAGACATACCTAAAGGAAACCATTATCAAGATCTTTATAAAATCACTGGGCCTAGGCTATTACCCCAGTTAATAGAAACAGGCCTGAATTGTAGTACTATAGAAGCCGGGCAAACTGGACTACTTAGCGCCCAGAGAATATTGATCTATCTTGCTACTAAACACTCTAGGAAAGATATTAAAGACTATTATAACTTAAAAACTCTCGTATTAGACCGAGAAATACAGACTGCTCCCAGACACACAGTTTGGTGGTCAGATCATAATACTGAGCAGGCCCTCCTAGTGCTTGCCAATGAGATCGATCGAGCATGGGTGCGATCCAAGGTGGTCACACTGATTGCCTTTGACCTAAAAGGGGCATTCAATGGAGTTAACAAGATCAGCATTGACACTCGACTACGAGCCAAAGGCATTCCATCAAGGACTCGACAGTGGATCTGTAGCTTTATGGAGAACCGACAAGTCAGTATTATATTTAACGACTTTGAGACCGGAACCCTATCACTAGATAATGCAGGTCTTGCCCAAGGATCTCCACTCTTACCAAAAGTTGACCGGTCTCCAACGGGCCGTGCACCATTTGTATCCAACGGGTCATTTTGGATCAACCATATCGTAATCAGGTCAGCAAAAAGCTAGTCTCCCACCGGCGAGTATCAAATATTTGTAGCTTTTACATAAATAAGTGCAGCAATAAGTGCCACCGAGCTGATCCGAAAGTGCAGCATAATGTAACTGTGGCCGAGAATAATGAAGGCCAGTTGTCATTCAATGTCTATTCTAAAAGTCTTCAAATCAAGAAGATGTTAAAAACAGCCTAGAAGGTCTCATTTCTTCTTTATTAAGTATCCCCAGCTGGTCTTCTGTTTGTGTGTCATATTTAACACTTAAAAAGCTCGCGAACCCTTCAGTTGCTCAAACCAATCGCTAGTCCACTTTTTGTTTGCATAACTTATCCGCGAACGTGGGATGAATCAGAATATTATCTTCAAGATTTCCTATGTGAGTACTTTGAGCCTACGTCGCAGCAAGTTTAAACGCTACTTGAGAAAAGAAAATGAGAGTGAGGACCCTGATTATATGGGGGCTTGTCGCAAGAGAAGTAGGTGCACAAGTGCTCTCTCTGACAGATCCGGGTTATTTAACGCATCAATTTTGATATAGATAACTGGCAACCGGTTTTGTCATAAGATCAAAGGGTTAAATAATATACATACAGTCATTAAGCGTGCGCCCTAGTGAGGTGTGACAAAACTGACAGGCTATTAGCATCTCCACTCACGCCATTACTTATATTCCAAGAAAGGTAAGGGCTTTCCTTCTTAATTATAGCTTCGCTACCTGTGCAGACCTCTATAGCGTAGAGACATACTAGCTAATGCAATGCTGCAGCCAGGGCTTTATCGCGATATGAAGAGCACCGCATTCACGGCAGGCACCTCTCAAGACCAGAAGCCAATAGAGTCAGGGAATTTTAACAGCTCGCCACTGGGACTGTCCACCAGCAAAAGCAATGGCAAAGGGACGCAAAACAGTCACAAGCCCACCGTCTGTGTAACAGCGGCCTACCGGAGAATTAGAATAGCTTGGCCCGGCGAACGAAGAGTGCCTGGAATCTAGGACTACAGGCACAAGAGGATTGACCAACGACGAGGGGAGTTCTTTCCGTTAACCATGGTATGCAGGGTTCGTTACGTATATTATAGATAGATATCAACAGTCCATCAGAACAGAATATAACAACAAAAGGTCTGCTTGTTAGGGAAAAGCGTAACTGAGTACATGCGTTGGATTGAAATTAAATAGGGCAGACATGATCTGTCATCGACCTTAGAAAACGATTGGGTAATTAGGCAATGCCACTGATCAATAAGAAGAGACTGATTAGCGACATCTCGGTGCTGCTGGGCAGTTTCATATATATATCTCCCTAGAATGGGTGTTTGGGGGCAAGCTGTCGCGCTGCTGGTTACAAGCTTTTGCAATCCCAACATCCCCACCGCCTCTTGAAAAGAAACTAGCCCCTAGAACACCTGCAGTGTTGGATTGAGGCGCAATGGTTCATGCTATTGTAGATTTCCCGGTGCCTGCCAAGCCATTCAGCCAGAAGAGGGTTCGTCGGTCTTGCTGGTAAATCCACTCTTTTATTGGTTGGAGAACGTTAGCTCGAGTATTAGGCAGACATATAGGATCATGTCTTCGCTTGTTCGACTTGAAAGGCGCATCGACCGCATACGGTAACTGGCTGAGGATGTCTGATACAGTAAGCAACCAACTAAATAACATAATAGTATTTCTATCGCGCATGACTCACCATCTATCTCTGTTATGGGCTTTCCAGTCACCCCGCAATTGTGACTTTTCGACAGAAGGAATAACATATAATAACTTCTCTGCGTAGGCTGCTGCTGTTCCCGCAGAAAATCCCTGCCACCCTTTGTTCTTATGCGAATCCGAGTAGTCGCAGATCCCGCGGATAACAAGACATGGAAAGTCATTCATCAGGCCGGCTGCTTCCACCTCAAAGCACAGAACCCTACTTAGTTCACGGCTTACAGTACCCGGTCTCTTTCTAAGGCCTTCTTCATGACTTGATTCCCCGATGCAATGGTACCTTTATGGATCATAATTTCCTTCACACGCGGCTTCCTCGCCACCAAGTTCTCTACACTGCACTGCGCACATGTATCTCCATCGCCATGTTCATAGTCCGCTTTGGATACAAGGTTCGGTCCTAGCAGCCTCCCGTTTGAACTTTTGATATTTGTTCGACTGTGAGGCGTAGTCCAGTAACCCAATCTGTTCCCGACTGTGGTTGCCTCCAACTGTGCGATCGCCTTAAGCAATAATGGTGTGGACAGATATTACCATAACTAGAGTAATAAAATTTTTCTCCCGCCTCGTATTTTCTTGTCAACATAAATATATATAGCGGGCTGGCTGCGACGTCGGCGGAGACAGCCAGGGCCAGGTAGATCGTGCTGGTATCGTAGGACGTTGTCGGACAGCTGAATACGCGTATGAGCTGGTATCACCACCAATCTCATGAATAATAATGCATCTGCATTGAAAGTAAGGTCTAGCTTCCTGAATCTATCTAGGGGAACTGAATAAAAGGTAAACAGATGGAATAAAGTAGGACCGAGTGGATGCTGAATAGTAATGTATCCTATTGACCCACTCTGGTCGACAGAAGTACTAGCTTCCACAATATTCTTAGCATTAGTGGACCAGCACATTTGGCAAGGAATTGGGCTTTGTCCTGGTGCGATACCCGTTTTAAATGCAATGGGTTCTCGCCAAGCTGCTCTTGTCTAATCATAACCAATTGGAGTGTACTAACTAGCAGAAGGCTAGACCAACCACCGAATGGTGGTTCTGGTCGAAAGGGATATGGCAGTGGAATGGTTGAGCGATCTGGTTGGATCAAGATAAGCCAGGAGGCGCTGACGTTGCAAGGGGTAGTTCAGTCGGTGAAGGATGTCCTGGAATGAGTCAGTGGACATTAGTATTTATCTATTCCATTTTCCAGGATGCATTATAGCCGGGGGAACAGGACAAAGACAAAACCCTTCTTTATGTTACAGACGTGGAGTAGCTTGCCTGGTCTCTCTCGCCTATTTTGCTTGCGCGTCAGTTGGCGATGGCATCACAGCTCCTTGGTTTCGATGACCTTGCGGCGTGGATCCCAGACATGGCTGGAGCGACAGACGACCTTTCAGGCGATCTTGTGGCAAGCGGAAGCGCTTTTGCGTTCTCTGGGAGTGATGCGCAACCAAACATGATGAGTGCAACCCAGCAACAATTTCCATATATTTTGCCGCCCTCGAATCTGAACACGACAGACTACGAACATGGTGTCATTTGGGACTCCAAAGACCACAGTCAGGCTCTATAGAGTGCTGCGTCGGATGGGTCCTTGATTGACATGGCGGGCTTTTCTGAAAGTACTGATTCAACGGCGATTGGCGGGGAATCGAATCCAGGGAATGCTGGAAGCAATCCTGACCCCGCTTCCCCAGTGATGGCGCCAAAGTGGGAGTCGCGATTTGAAGAAGCAGAAATGCCTTCGTATGACCATATCACTGCCACAGAAGAAGGGGTCTATCGTTGCAATCATTGGAAATGTCGAGACCGGGATGGCTTCCCGCTGAAGGCGCTACTCAGGTAAGTTCTACAGCCGCACGCATCTCCAGCCCCATTTCTGACGGATATCAGGAAGCATATGAAAACACACGTCAAGCCTGTTCAATGTCCCCAATGTGCTTACACAGCCGCGGAGCAAAGGGATGTTCGTCGGCACGCTGAGCGAGCCCACAATACGTGGGCTAAGGCACGATGGAGGGTTGAGGGGTCGTTTAATTGTAGGCTCTGTTCCGCGACTTTCACACGCAGGGATAACTTGCAAAAACATTGCAGAAAGCAACATACATGACTGATCAGTGCAGGTGTAGGGGGGTTAGACAGTCCAAGGCATTCAATCGAATCTCATTGCTTTTTTTAAAAAAAAGGTTCCCTCTTAACAGCTACTCCGTTCGAAAGCAAGGAATGTAGAAGAATGGACATTTGGATCTTCGCGATCCAGTTTCTTTACAGTTAAATCTTGTTTAGATTACTTGCATTATTCAATTCTAAAGCCAAATTACTTACATAGATCTACATGTAGATTGAAACACCTCCAGCGTCCGAATCAAAGTCTCCATCCGCAATTTCCCCTTTCCCAGCCTCAATCGGTGTTTGAGTAATATCAAATTTGCCTTCAGTGGCCTGTTGCTTTGGCAACTTGGCAGTCTCCAAACCCGAGAGTTCAGCGTCCGAGGTTTCACCTGAGCGAGCTAGAGTGCCATGCATCGGTGCCTCCGGTTTGACAATCTGGATGCTAGTAGCCCGGTGTGCCTGTCCCAGAATTTGTGAGATGGCTATTCTGCGAACCTAATTCGTCATCTCGATCAAGACCTGTCGCTGGCATTCTGAGTCCGTATCATTCTTTCTGAAAGACTTCACCAAAGGCGGTTTCTACTTAATCTAAATCTTGCGATTAGACTCGGGCATAACCATTCGAGCCGGATGGTATTTGAAGTACTCACAAAAGAGGCAAGCTGGCTTACTACAACCTATGTAGCGATAGTTTCTCACAAATGACAGGTTTATCTTGTAAGAATGTTCAAGAACTTGCACCTATGCGTGCACCTGCGGTGTGCCGTGCGAATGTTGGATCATGTATTCTTCAAAATAACTGGATCGAGCGTTTAGCTGAATCAGGGCGCTTTCAATCTTGGATCTCATTGGATCATTTCGATTGAGCATTCGGTTGAGGATGCCATGTAGTGTGATATAAGAATCCGGCGTTGACTGTGTGACAGGAGGAATTGGCTCGATAGCATAAACATGACATGTCTCAAGTAGGTGGCTCAAATGACCAGCATCTTCGACGAGCTGCCGAGGTGCCCGGATGTGGTGAGCCAGCCGCCCAAGGTATGACTAGCCAAGGCAAAAGACGTTCATTTACCCTGTGGGCCTATTTCTTCTCTTCCATCTCAGTGTGCTCAATCAGGCTGGAGATATATTCGGATCGCCGAGTGTCATACGCAAATTGACAGAACTTGAAATTATCATCTATGGCCTGTATTGAGTCTATCCAGGTTGCTAAGCGCCGGGCTAAAGACTTAATTAGTGACACACGATACTGGTACGCCCGTATGTTGAACACAAGCTTGCCCCTGTATGCATTTCTTTCATTTATATGGAGTGGCATTCTCTAATTGCACGAACCAAACACTGTCTCTTTTTTGATGGTTTCGGCCGCAAACCTGATGCAAGATTCCACAAAACCTGCCTTTTTCGACTTCGATTCAGACAATGGGCTACTACTGACGACTTGCAAGGTGCTAAGGACCGTGTTGAGAAAGTCAATAATTCTACCATTCACTGTATTCGAGGTTACCCAGAATTTGTAAAATGTGGTAGAGCCCTCAGGCCCAATTGCAGTGCACGAAATGCCACCTTTGTCAAAGTCGCAAATATACGAGAGGTTTTGCAGAAACCTCCGCAGTTGCGTTTGTTCCAGCTGTTGAATACGATCATTGGAAGGCGCGTCATCGCCACGGGTCTGCCCGAGTACCTTCAGGAGGAATAAAGGGTCGTAAAATCGGCTCAGGATTCTATGATATGAATCTAGTCGATGGGGTCCCACGCTGTCCAGTCCAATAAGCAGTTGTTTCTGGAAGCCCATAATGAGACCTGGCATTTGATGGTAACTCTCGATGGTAATGTGGCATTTTCAAGCAAATTGTGCCCTGACGTACTGATTACTAGGGGATCCATCTGACCTGATATTAGACCGAGATATTGTACTACGTGTCTTGGAGGTGAGGCAACCAGGGAGCCAATCTCGGAGCGAATGGAGACGTTTCTGCGCTTCCACAGACACTGATGACATACATCTGGAGACAAACGGATGGCAAGTGACTTAGCTGTGGGAGTCCCATCATGCGGGAGGCCCATCATGCGGGAGGCCCATCATGCAGGGGGCCCATCACGCAAGAGACCCACCATGCGGGAGTCCCATCAAGCAGGCGGCTATATGCAGAAGGCCACTATTGTAAATAGTCACCCATTTATGAAACCCCTAATGTCAGAGAGACGGCTTGTAGTATAGAGAACGTATAGTATAAACTTTCTCCAGTATAGCGCCACATTACGCAGGAGGCCAATAATCCACAGCGCCTACATTGGAAACTTGGTGCCCTATCTTCTATCTTCTAACTTGCTCCTGGATTCTAGTATAATAATGGTATCGGCATGTCCGGGTGGAAGCAAGGCTCTTCCGGCTCTTGTGGATACAGTTACCAGAGTACGGGCAGTCCCTGATTCAAGTTCAGCATACAAACAACTAGCTAGGATATTACATGCATTTTATTATGAAATGGCTAGATCCTAGTAATTTCTCGTACGATAGTGCCTCTTCCAATGTGCCTAGAGGGAGCAACTGGACGCTAGAGAAGCCTTGTTCGATAGGGAAAGCTGGCCAGGTCTTGGGGGTCCGGCTTTCTATCGCCCAATCAGTACGTTGGTGACGAGTAATGGGTAGGAATTCGTGACTGCTGCTATGCCTCTTCGAGCAAGCAGCGACGCCACTGAAGGCCGTCTAACTATGCCTCATGCCCGTTTACTCGATATGATCCGGCTGGATAAATGATATGTCAGGAGGGACAATTAGGTTTGCGAGTTTTAATCTAAGGACTAGCAAAATGTTCCTGTGCGGGTTTAAGGGCAATGGCCTTACTCATTCGCTTCTCCTCCTACTCTCAAAGTACGCTCAGATACAGCAAAACTGGGACCAAGGGGCAGTGGATGTACTTAATATCCATACGACATGCATGGGAAGAGGGACTTTTCTTTTGGATTAGTATGACCTTACTGCTAGGCAAGGGATAGAGACAAATAAGCCTTCTAATAAGGTCTGCAATAACAGGCTACATCCTGGCTGTTACAAGCGACAATATTGATCATTTAGCCTGCACTTCATATATAAGGGTGAGATTTGCCCGCCATCTTTCTTTAACTACCACAAGCGCATTTCACTCAAAGTACTCATTATATATTATTATATATTATACCTTTTCAATACCAAGCATGTTCTCAGACGAGGGCTTTTACTTGTTTCACCATGTTTTCCTCCCCCCCAAGCTCCCTGAGGGGGATGACTACATAGCTGAGCATGACACAATCCTACTGGACAGGGTAATCCAGGCCCTCCGGGATTTCAAAAACGATGCATTCGGTGAGCAGGCCGGCATCCTGGCCAGTGTCACCACGATGCTTACGCGCTTGAGGCGCACTTGCGGGTTCCACGGTGACGTGAATGAAGCAGAGCTCCGAAAAGGCTTGGCACAGCTGGGAACTGAAGGTAACGATCTTGTCTGGAACCGCGGGGAATGCCTGCTTACTGGTTGCAGGAGGGCTTCTTCCCATCTATATTCGTCGCCAGAATGCTGCAGTTTTGATGGCCAGGGTAGGCGACGTGATCCATATCGAGTCTTGGGAGTTGTCTCCGCGCAATGAAGCCGTCATCACGACTGTCGGCCGGCTAAAACGACGCTTTCCGGGCCCGACACTTTCGTTGGATTTAGTACATTTCAAGGATCCCGGCTTGCAGGAGACAATCGCTCAAACCCTGACGAAGCTGAGCCACCAATCCGTCGCGGGAACAATGAGTAAGGTCAAGAAAGCCGGCAAGGAACACGATGAGGACAGAGATACCACCCATCCAAAGATGGTGACGGAGTTTTTCACGGCGTTCCTACGCCCGATGTGCACCGAGACGAAAACGAAGCAGATCCAGAAACACACTCGTGAAGAAGTGATGTGGCTTGACAGCCGATCTCCATGGCGGAGGTCCTCCCTCTGGCTCTTGATCCGTGTGGTTCTCCAACTGGTCCTCCGCAGGTTGTCAGAGCATAGCGGGACTCCGGAGGATCTCTACAAACAATTCATGGTATACTTCATGAGTTTTATTCTCACCGAGTCTCAGAAAGCGGTGCCCAGCGAGTGTCTACATGCTATGAGCGCCAAGATCGGTCGCCGTTTGCACAAGCTGAACCTGTCTACCGAACCCGTTTGGTTCAGTTCCGTTCAACGTGCCCTCACGATAGTAAGCGGCAGTCTTCAGAACCGTTGGTATAATATTACAGGGCAAAGCCGTTACCGCAACGACCTACTCTCTCTGGCCCACTTGAACTTCCGCGAAGACGTGGACTGCACTTTGCCTGCGTTTGATCAGTATCTCGAAGGCATCAAAAGGCGAGGAGAGCGGAACGTCTTACCCTCGGTCGACTTCCAACCCGAGTCAATGCTGCTGATATATGAAAGCAAGAAGCTCCCAGAGCACCTGGGCTATGCGGATACCAGCTATCAGGCATATAACCTCGCTGCATTGGAAGATTGGGTTGCTACATCTCTTGATGGTTGGCTTGAGATTCATCTCGTGAACGAGTCCACATGCGGCCAGTTGGCTGACCTAATTGACCGTTACTACACTGCTGCATTTGCATTTTATGCCTCCAATCCTGAAGCTAAATCCGTGATGTTTCTTACGATTCTAGAGTTGTGGATCGCATGTGATAAATCCACCGCCCATATACATGAGATTCTCCACGATTATGACACCTGCATCCCTACACAGATATTCCAATCACTCTTGCTTCCTTTTCCGTCGCAGATGGCGAGGCTTGCTCGGGCTGAAAACTATTTACATCAACGGAAACAGTGCTGCAAGTTCTCCGGGCCAGGGATTTTTCGAGATTTTGGCACCCCCTCCTGCTTCTCAGTCCGGTACTTCGATTCATCCGAGGAGCACCAGAGGCTACATACCGCGATTGAAGAATATGCAAACCGAGCGCGTGCCAAGAAGCAAGCGGAGCTCGTGCGGAAACATGAGAAATACAGGCACTTGTACCAACTCGTCGACACCATGGTATGTACGTATGACGAGGTCGTTATTGATAGAGACTTCGACATTCGGGAAAGGCGCCATCGTAATTCGTGCCTTAGGTGTGGGTATCAGCGGCAAGCTGATTCGATGCAAATCGAAGTTCATGAATGGCCTCTCCCTGCAAATCATCTGCAAGGAAAGTCGACAGTATTTGAACTGAAACCCCCCCGACCATTCGCACAGTGGCGTGATGCCACGATATCCTTCATGCTCGCAATCCTGCGTGTTGAATACTTAACCAAAGAGACTCCAAGAGCCCAGTATAGTCCCCAGAGCCATAGCGGCTTGTCATCATTTTCTACTCCGACCGACGGTTCACATCGGATCGGACTTCTTTCGCAAGTTAAGCCGCACGAACGGACACATCGCCGGGGGAAACGGATCATCGATGTGAGTGAGGCGGATGTTTGCCTTAAGAATGGCTTGCGTCTCGAATACTTCGACAAATATACTCAGTCCTTCGTCAGTGCATTCAAGTTAACACATGAGGTTGCTAACTCGTGCATGATGAAATTGCCACGCTCAAGCTCCTTCCTACAGCGGTTTCTATTTCGACCGGCAGATAACCCGAATGGCGAGTCACCAAATACGGTCATCGCGCTGCAGAATGCCTGTCCAGAAGACATGTCACTCGAGGAATACAAAGCGCTGTGTAATATGCCGTTTGGTGTCGAGATTCAATGGCAAAATATTCTTCACCAGTTAGCCATGCCGTCAGTTGTGTTCAAGAAACCGGAGACTGCAACATTTGTCCTTCAGGTGATCAACCAAGCAGGGCCGCCCACTACAGACTCCGTTCTAAGAAAGGGGCACAAAATCCTGAATGACACAAAATTCGCCATTGCAGTGCTGAGTCAAGTAAAGGATGCTGTGCGAAGGATTGAAGAGAACTGGGAGTCAGCACAAGAGCTCAACATCCTCATTTCTCTTGTAGTGCGAATACTATCTCTATCAACCTCTGTCAAAATCCACGATCGGTGTCTGGCACTTTTGAGACTCCTCCGAAGCGTAGCTTTCAGATGGGTCGAGATAGTTGGGAAGAAAGCAAGCAGCACAACGGACGACAGACGCAGGGCTGATTTCATTACACGACATGTTCATATTGCGTTGATATGTGTTGGAACATTTGACTCTGAGGGCACTATACTGGAACAGATGCTTCAGGAAGAGTCCGACGCTTCAATTTTCATCCAATGTTCCATGACTATCCACGACAGGTGGCATGCTCTTGCACCAGACTCTGACCCCTTACTTCCAATGCTATATCGCCGTTGGCAGGGTTTGTCGTATCGCAGCTGCACCTTCCTTAGGGACAGAATCTGCGTAGAGAAAAGTACGGCCCTAGGAGCGGCTATCAGGCGTACTTGGGCCGCGTACCGCCCAGGTCCGGGTTGGTCGGCGGTGAGAGGAGTAACTGACCCTTGGCTGTTCAGCAGGACGACGGGTCCATCGGCTGACGGTGGTGGTTTGCTTTTGCATTTCAACCAACTAACGGGTGAGCTACTCGTCAACGGTCTACCGTTGGCTCGTCTGCCTACCGACTACGAACGGCATGAGAGCTACAAAACGCTTTTCGGCCAGTCACTGTTGGAAGTGATGCCCAGTGACCTTCCGGGGATGAGCTTTTCCTGCCAGAGGGAATACATGGGGCATACCATCCATTTGGGGAAGCAACTAATCTCTGGTTCGCAGGAGGTTATCCTCTGCGTTCAGGCGATGACAAACGGCCAAGACTGGGAATTCATACCGCCGAGGTTGCTGGTCGATCTATTTCCAGACACCTTCCTGGAGGACTATGTACACTGGTACAATCTGAATGGCGATTACGTGGAATTTCGACCGGTGAAAGAACCGTGGCGATCGTCTCCTGCCTATTGGCGGCTACGACGAAATGATTTCCAGACAGGCTGGGTTCTTGAGAAAGACGGAGTGTTCGTGACCAATATGAGGAGTCCAACGGCGAAATTGTTATCGGACATACTTGAACCGATCGAACGACCCCGAAGGATACAGTGCAAATTTCATACTGCATCCTCTGTCCTGGAGATTGACGTTCCCCGGCTCCGGCTAAAGTTCGACCTAAAGTCGGGAAGCTCTTCGATTCACTCTCGCCAGTATCGCGGGATGTTCATCGACGCTGACCAATCACTAGGCACCTTAGTTGGCTTGCACAATAAGCTCATCTTGGCACCCAATAATGGCCGTGAGCGCCTGATCCTCATACCAGAAGGACCAGTGTCCTGGGTGAAGGATGCTGATCATGTTAAGGTCAATATCGGTTGGCAGGCCGTTACTGACCTTCACGCATATTCAGTAAAAGGTGACCTAGGGTACTTGGCTGACAATGGGAGTCTACAGAGCAAGCTTATACTGTGCTATCTGCATGCATTGACCTCATTTTGTGTGCCCGACCCACTTACGCAAAAGACCGGGACTGAGCAAGCCTTGTCCATCCTTCGCTCTGCTGCACTTAGATCCTTTGAGCGATTGCGACCAGAGAACTCCGCAGTTTTAGCCCAGATCGCAGAGCTCACTCCAGTGCGCAAATATTATCCTACCAACGAACGTGTAATGCAAAGCGTTCTATGGCGGAAAAATCTTAGCTTTCTGGCACACCATGCTGAGTTCCATGAGGAGGTAGCTGCGATTTTTCAACACGATCGCCGGATGGCTATGTTTCATCCAGACTTGTCAACGACACAACCACCGCTTCCAGTCGTGGCTAGGGACTTGCAGAAGCGTGATAAGATTCGCTCGTCTGTGTTTCGTGTCTCTGCGTTCGGGGCTGAGGATCACACAACGGATTACGACCGTTCTTACTCCGGGTTGGATGATAACCGCGACTCCGCAGAGGCCTCGCGTGTCCTTAAGCTTTGCGACATCGTCTACAACCAGATCCCCTGTACGCAGCAGTTCATAGTTGGGGAGTTGACCTCGACACTCTGGGAATTTATTTCACGTTCCAATAAGACTTGGGGCCCTAGCGCTCCGCTCAATATCACAGAGATGAAGTATGATGCAGGGTTGCTCGTGGAGCCGAATCTCTTTGTTTCTGTGTATTGGTGCAGCATCCACCGAATGATTTGCTCGGAAGAGTCGCCGTTAAATAGGTTTCAGCTCATGATCTGGTTCTCTACCTTGGCATTCGCGAAAGGCGCTAATATGTCCGTCCTCGAGACGCTGGCTTCACTCCACGTGGTACGACAGATGGCATCTATCACTCTACCGCAACATAAATCATATGAGCTCGGCCAGGGATATCAATTTGACCAGAGCGATCTTAAATCCAGCATCCAATCTGTTCAACTGACAGTAATACCAGAACAAAATCTTCACCGTCAACCCCACGAAACCGCGGAGCAATTCAGGACACGTTGGGATAAAACCGTGGAACAAAGAAGGACCAAGGTCCGCAATCGATTTATAGATGAGCTCAGAAGTCAGTGGCCGGTGCGATCCCCAACGACACCCAGCGAACAAGGCAGCCCAGGATTTGGAGAGTACTTCAACACTCAGCACGCTATGGAACTGGCATGCAGGAGGTTCAACATGTGGTTCGCGAATAGCGAATTTAGACAATACCTTGGGGACATTGCGCTGGTGTTGTCCCGGCAGCCATTCCACTACATTAGGATGCCGGCCCTGAGTGCTCCTGAGTTCCTGCTTCCGGTATATTCCACTCCGTGCAGATGCGGGTTTCTCTCTCTCGACGACCTCTTGGGCCCACTACCCATCTTGGAGATGAAAGAGCCATACTTGCCTGGGCTTCTGCATACCTGCCCAGGGGATGAAAAGCCGACCCATTGCCTTCTAAATTTTCTGAAGGCCCTGCAGTCACAGGCGAAATCACAATTCGAGAAAAACTACGTGGAACAGTTGCATAGCAGTATCAGGTCACTACAAGATACGAGGAAGTCATGGGTTACCAACTTGGATGACGAGCAATTGCGATGTATATTCTCAGAGTATCTATCTGTTTGCGAGAAGTACTCAAACGACACATACGCTGCCATACAGTCACGTATGATACCCTCTGCGGCCACGCGTGGCTCCGACGAGGAGAATACGATTCATCGCAAGATACGAGCAATCCTCCTCCAGATAAATCATTGCCCTAGGTTATCGCCAAACCTCCTCATTCAGCAATTGACACGCCACAGGTGGCATCGGCTAGCGGACGGGTGGAAATCCTGTATCATTACCTATGGACGCTCGATCACAAGATTGCAGTGGGCAAAGAGGCTGGTGGCCCTGACCGCGAGCCCTGACGACCTTATCCAGGAACTTCAGAATCCTGGCCACACCAACTGGGATCCCCATGAGTTCCCAGAGTCCCTTCTGTTGGAGATCGAAAGTGGGATCCTCATACGAGACGTCCAGGAGCAGATTGCCTGTCGTATGAGAAATTACAGCCCCGGGCAAAACGCTGTGATGCAGTTGAATATGGGGGAAGGAAAGTCATCTGTTATTTTGCCCATCGTGGCGGCCGCGCGTTCAAACGGAGTTTGTCTGGTTCGTGTGCTTGTGGCAAAGCCGCAGTCTCGGCAGATGCTCCAGATGCTGGTCTCGAAGCTTGGTGGGCTGTTAGGCCGACGAGTCTATCTCATGCCAATTTCCCGATCCCTGCAAATTCAAGAAGCAGAGGCGGATGAACTCGAACGCATGTGTCGCGAATGCATGGTAGAAGGCGGTGTTCTTCTTCTTCAACCCGAGCATCTACTCTCTTTGAAGCTGATGTGTATAGAGTCCTTTCTTGCTGGGAGAAATGGCATCGGTAACGCTCTACTTAAGACCTTAGAGCTATTTAGGGAGTTCTCGCGTGATATTGTAGACGAAAGTGACGAGAACTTCAGCGTCAAGTTCGAGCTGATCTACACCACGGGTGCACAACGCCCCCTGGAGCTGAGTCCGCAGAGATGGATAATCATCCAACAGCTGCTAGGTCTGGTGAGGACGTACGCCCCAGGTGTCAAGAAGGATTTCCCTCTATCAATACAAGTGGATGAGCAAAGTCCTGGGTGTTTCCCTAGAATACGATTGCTCCATAGTGACGCGAGTGAGGAGCTCCTCAAACGGATCGGGAGACACCTTTGCGACAATGGCATTGATGCTCTGCCAGTTTCGAGGTTACCAGAATCAATGAGAAAAGCTGTCTTGGCCTACCTCCTCGAAACGAAGCCGTCTGCTAGTACCATCGCTGCAGTTGAGGGCAACGGCGCGGCAGGGTTCTGGACGGATACCATTAAGGGTCCCCTTCTTCTGCTACGAGGGCTACTTGCTCAAGGTGTTCTAGCCTTTTGCTTCGGACAAAAACGCTGGCGTGTTAACTACGGGCCTGACTCGACTAGAAATCCACCTACGAAGCTCTCAGTACCATACCGAGCCAAAGATAGCCCTGCCCCCCGATCGGAATTCAGCCACCCAGATGTCGTTATAATTTTAACGTTACTCAGTTATTATTATTCGGGCCTCAGTAATAATGACATTTCCCTAGCATTCAATCATCTAGCTAAGTCTGATCAAGCAGACGCAGAGTACCAAATATGGGTAGATGATGCACCAACGCTCAGCCCCTCGTATCACCACTTGGCAGGAATCAACCTTGAAGATCGACATCATTGTTCAAAATATATCTTCCCCCAGCTTCGCTTTTCCAAAGGTGTTATTGACTACTTTCTTGCCCATATTACCTTTCCAAGGGAATTAAAAGAGTTCCCCGACAAATTGTCCGCGTCAGGATGGGACATAGGTGAGATCAAAACACACCCGACCGTTGGATTCAGCGGAACGAACGATTCTCGAAAGACCCTTCCCCTTAGTGTGGAGCAACTAGATCTTCAGGAACAAAATCATACCAATGCTCTGGTTCTTGAATACCTTCTTCGTCCCGAAAATACAGTCGCACTTATTCCGACGCGGAGCAAGGCATCTGCAGTGGATTCGCAAGTCCTCCTGGACATGGTGAGAATATCAGATCCTCCGATCCAAGTAATTCTCGACGTGGGCGCACAGATCCTTGAGCTTAGCAATGTACAAGTCGCTGAGCATTGGTTGAGAATGATACCAGACGATGGTCGAGTTCAAGCTGTTGTGTTCGTGAACGAGAACGACGAGATCTCTGTTATCGACCGGCATGGCCAGATTGAATTGCTACAGATCTCTCCCTTTGCGAAGCAGCTCGAGGCATGCTTTGTTTTTCTCGATGAGGCGCACACACGAGGAATCGACTTGAAACTGCCCCAGAACTATCGCGCAGCTGTTACCCTCGGGGCAGCTAGTACCAAAGACAAGTTAGTTCAAGGTAAGGTTGCCGCGCTCCTAAGGATGAAAGCACAGCTTATAAATAAATACAAAACAGCGTGCATGCGATTGAGAAAATTAGGGAAAGGGCAGTCAGTGGTCTTTTGTATCCCAGAGGAGATAAAGGTCAAAGTTTTATCCCTCACCGGGAAGCAGAATGAATGCAATATTGAGGTATCTGATGTTCTTCGGTGGGCTATATCGGAGACCTGGCTTGATCTACGACGCAGTATTCCTCTGTGGGCGGTCCAGGGTGAGAGATATACCTACCAAAGCAAGCTCTGGCACGAAATCGGTCAAGATGACGGAAGCACGATGTCTGTCAGCCAGGCGCAGGGCTTTCTCGAGCCGGAATCGCAGTCACTTGAATGCCGGTACCGACCCCAAGATAAATACAAGCCATTCCTAAGCTCTGGGGTGGGCCATGATGAACCTCTTAACCTCATACGGGCACGATGTCAGGAGTTCGAAGAGCTTGATCACGCGTCTATCCAGCTACAAGAGGAGCAGGAGCGCGAGTTAGCGCCAGAGATTGAACAGGAGCGGCAAGTCCAAAGGCCGCATGCAGCAAAACCAGAAGAGCATTACCTTCATCCAGATTTGATTTCATTTGTGTCAACGGGCGTCCTCAAACAACCTTCAGTTGCTTACATGCCTGCCTTTGAAACACTAAGGAACACATCTGCAGCGGTGTATTTGGACGTTTCTCAGTTTCCCTCTGGGCTCCTTGTTACTGCCGACTTCGCTACAACAGTCCAGACCCCAAAGGGATCATCACGCTTCGTCTCGGATTCTTATCAACGGCCCGTGCAGTGGGTCCTTACGAGCGCCTCTGATCCTTTGTTGGAAGGCCCGGTTGTAAAGAACATGGTCATAATTAGCCCCTTCGAGGCTAATCAGCTCCAAGGAAGAATTGGAACGTCGAGGGCGGTTCGGATGCATTTATATGCTCCGCGCCAAATTTGGGGGTATCCCTCACTGGACAAACTGACGCTATACAACGTTCCGGAAGCTTCTACTACCATTCAGGTTCCAGAACTCCTGAAAATACAACTGAACCTTTTCGCAGGGCAGTTATATATCGGATCATACCGAGAATATCGCGAAATTTGCGATTTCCTCGGTGTAGCCTCTATCAAAATACCGGAGATTTTAAGCATTGCCGCGGATGGCTTCGTGACTGAAGGCTCTCAAGGATCAAGAACAACATTCCATCAGAGTCCACTCAGATTTCTCAAGGTACTTATGTCGCAGATCCGGAAGGATTGCCAGGAGATTGACAAGACACATGTCGGCAAGCTTCTGGACGGGAAGCTGCTGCGTCCGTGTGACTTTCACCAGCCGTCAGCAGCAGCAGTAAACACTATATTAGGCATCTAAACGCTAGAAAATTAACCTGACGCTATTGCCCCGTCGGCAGCGATTACAATCTTAAGCTAATCTTCAGTTTGTACAAATATATATGTCAGTTAGTCAACAATCGAAGTTATGAAGTTTTTGTTCCCTAGTCTCCTAGTACTTTAATGACTGAGTCCCTGTTCACTGTACGATGTCCCAAGATTCAGTATAAAATACAACTCATACTCAATAGAGCTAGAAATATTCTTGAAGCCAAAAAGAATCATATAGTTAGAGCCGCATTCCGCGCGACGCGCGGCCATTTACACTCAGCCATATAATATATTAAATACACTCTTAATAAAGAAAAACAGTTGATGTTAATATGCAAAAAAAAAATAATAAAAATCAATCATAGTATCTTAAAATACTTTCTTTGTTATTTTACAAAAAAAAAGGCTTCAACCCTAGAGACAGGGAGTTGTCAAGGGTCGTACTCGCGTTTGTTGGCGGTACTAGAGTAAGAGGACGCGGCTTTAGCAACATTGGCGACGATGGTGCCAGGACGAAAATTCGTTGCCGAGGTCTAGCAACATGGCCATGACATCTTTCCTAGGTCACATGATCATACCCTTGTGTTGGAGCACCATGCCAAGCCCTGGCAATTGGGTGCCTTGTCGCCTTGCTTAGTCAGCACATTAGTCATAGCTTTCCTATATGAGGCCTCCGTTTCCCGGGGCCCTATACGAATGGATGTCGTTGTTCCCCTAACACCTTGGGCCAAAAAGACTACTATGTCAGCTGTCAAGGCTGACATGACTAGGACCAAAATATATAGTAGCGCACATAGTTGACTTAACGGTAACAGATTTAGCCCGCTGACAGAACTGGGTGGTTTAAGTTGAGATCTTATGTTGGAAATATATATGTGAGGTGTCCAATGTGCTGGATCAGGAATCCGGCCGAATATCGGATGTCTAGATTACCGATGTTCGCACCTTACTTTACATGGGAAAGCATGTCCCCATGCCTCTATAAAATGGCCTGTGTTTTCCATAGTTATAGAAGAGGTAGAGAGACTTTTATCAATTCTGATTCACACCTATAAAACTGTACGAGTTCGGTCATAGTAGTATATTTGAAGGTCTGGAGTAATTAGCTGCGCTTTCAGAGCCACTTGGTGATAATTAATAAACACGTTATGTGGTAGCATTGGTTACCTTTTTTTCCAGAGTCATATGCCAAAAGCCATCTTACCCTACTATTGTCTGCCCTTTGAGCGTTGAAGCCAATCGGAGGAACAAGTCCAACCATTTGTCAGATTCCGCCCGAGTAATGCAAGGCTGGACATTGCAGCAGGGTTTCGTGCTGGCTACGCGTTGAAAGCGGAACAACCAATGTTTGTCAGATGCAGTTGGCTCCCCCGTATCGCCTAGTTTTCGTAAAATAAAAGTTGGGCAGAAATGCGTGATTATCTCGCATCCAGGATGCCAAAGTCTTAGTATAGCTCTCTATGGTGGGAAGTCGCTGTGGCATTTTCCCCCCACCTATATAATGATCAAAGACACAGGGGCTGCGATGGTCTTTGGCAACATCAGACACTGAAACTATCGCATATAGTCTTTCGCACGGTCCTCAATGGCAGCAACTACCGATAATACCCCGGGTTGCATCCCCCGCGATGCGCGTGCTAAACATCAAGTCAGAGAGTATCAAGTAGAAATGCTGAATGAGAGTTTGCAAGGAAACATCATTGTAGTGGTTTGTATAGCTTTTCTTTTTGTCTTGCTTTATATTTTAAGTCTGGTCAGTAAGAAGGCTGACGCATAAAAAGATGCCAACCGGTACGGGGAAAACACAAATGTGAGATGAAGATCACTCATCAACCGAGTTCGAGGCGCTGAAGGTTAAATTAGTGCTGTACACCGAATTCTTGCAGAGATAGACAGAGGGAACCTAGATAAGGCAGGCACCCTTGCTTGCTATGTAGATGCTTTAACTGACCATCAATAGCTCATCTGGTTCCTCTGTCCAACGGTTGCTTTATGCGGGCAACATATGCAGACTATGACTGCGTGTTTTCCTCCTATGTGGTGCAGGTCCTTTACCAGTAACGATAACGTTGACCACTGGGGCACTAAAGCAACATGGAACGTTGCCCTGTCCAATGTTAAAATTGCAATCTCAACCTATCAGGTTCTGTATGATGTGCTGGTCCACGGGTTTGTCAATATGGCCCGGTTATCTTTGCTTATATTTGATGAAGGCAAGTATTATCGAGACAAAGACAGTACTCCTGGTGTAGAAGAACAGCTGACAGATAAATTAGCTCATCATTGCACCGAGGATCATGCTGCCAATAAAATAATGCGGGAATACTACCATACTCAACTACAGCAGCCTGATCAACATCAACCAAGGATATTGGGGCTTACTGCATCTCCCATCCTATCAGACTTGTCTACCTTACAGTATGTATAGGCCACCATCCAACGACCACGACTGGCAGAATCCCTAACAAGGATCTCAAAGGGATATCGAAAGGAATTTGCACAGTTCCTGCAGGACACCGCGCCAGTTCTATGCGCAGCTGCTGCGGTTCACAAACCAACCATTGATTGTGCTACGCCAACCGTCCTATACCTTACCAGCATGTCCGACTGTGCCACTGATATTGGAAAAGCTACGTGACCTTACATTGTCACATCACGAGGAAAGTGCAGGTTTGAAGAAAGCAAAGAAACAACTCACTCGCTTCGTCAATCAAGCGCAAATGATAACCCAGGTCCTGGGAGGTTGGGCCGCTACGAATTACATGAAGACATCAATCACCCAATTTAAAAGCGCCATGCGAATGAACGCCGAGAAAACAAACGCTCAGAACCTTGAGAAAGAATATGCCATGAAAATGCTTTGTAAGCTGGGCGTTGTAGAGGAATACAGCTCGGTGGTTTACTCTGAAGATGTCTCACCCATATGTCGATGTTTACTCGATGCTCTTATGGAGGAACGTAGTGAAGGCTTTCGTGGTCTGATCTTCGTCCCGCAGCGAGCGACCGTGCTTGCATTGAAATGGCTGATAGAAAATCATCCAGAAACCAGCAAATTATTCCTGTGCGGGACGTTTGTTGGCATGTCTCAGATTCAACACAGCAGAACAAAGCTTGGGGATGTTCACGATATTAGAAGTCAGATGGAAACGCTACGGAAGTTCCGCGATGGATCATTAAACCTCATCATAACCACCGACGTCCTGGAAGAAGGAATTGATATACCGGCGTGTAACACGGTCGTAAACTTCAACTGTGCGTTGAACTTGAAGTCTTTCATCCAGCGCCGAGGACGTGCACGAAAGAAGCGTTCCAAGTTTATTATTATCCTCGAAGATGAGAATGGGGTGAAAAAACTGAGGAGGCTTGAGATGATGGAGAGTGAGCTGGTTCGAAAATTCCAGGATGAAAGAAGAAAAGTGCCACCATATGAATTGAATAAGGATGAGCATACTAGAGGCTTATTGTCTTTTCATGTCTCCAACACAGGGTACGTATGGCTGCCTCTAATCTATGATCCGTGGGCCTGACTATGTAGTGCTCAATTGACGATGGGAAATGCGGTCAGCCATCTGTATAACTTCTGCTCGAAATTACCAGCTCAGCCATATGTAAGCAACAGGCCCTTGTTTAGTTGCGAGACCAACGATCGCGGCCAGGTACAGGCGATAGTAAGGTTGCCTAGCAATCTGGACCCGTCACTTCACACATTTGGTAGTTCGAGAAGGTGGGCAAGGAAAAAGTGGGCAAGGGAGGATGCAGCCCTGCAAGCATATAAGGCCTTGTTTCAGGCCAAACTCGTGAACGAACACCTTCTTCCCTTTCGGCTGTCGGACATTCTTGATAAGGATCCTTTGCCTAGATCGCACTATATTGTCCCCGAGCAGCTGGATCCTTGGCTTGATGTTGCTTCACTGTGGCGTCTCGACGGGCAGCTCTTTTCCCACGAGCTATGGATTATGCGACCACAGAAGGATGATATCAAACTCTTCATGATCCTTCCATTCCCAATGAAAACGGAGATTTGCATACCTTTGTTCTTAGGGCCTTGCACGACCTACACGGCACTTCTTAGCCCGGCTGAAACAACTACTATCGACATCTCAATTTGCCAGCAGGTGACACACTTAATTCTACAGTCTATACATCGAGGTCACGGACCTCAAGGAAAAGTCGATTACGTTAATCTCCTTGTCCCAGACAGGGACCCCAATACGATAGCTAAATTTCTTGAAAGGTATTCGGCGACGAGAAGCCTGGCCGTTTCACTACAGCAGGATCAAATTCTCCCCGCTTCCCTTGGCCTCTTACGCCATGTTACAAAGCTCTGTCGTCCACTTCTCGTAGAATCGCTGGAAAGAAACGAGTATCCTGCCCCTGATGGTACTGAGGCAGGCTTGTCAATTAAAGGAAAGATTCACCCTGTGACCCGACGCCGCAATTTCCTCCACGCCCAAAAGACAGCTACAGGTACACCGACGGAGGAAAACGAACTCCAAATTGATGCACAACAAAGTTTACGAACTTTGGCTGCCCAAGAGTATTCGGTCGATAGGCTCCCTTCCGTCTTCGCGGAAGCTGCCCTGCTAGTTCCGAGCATAATCCACGAAATTGGAATATACCTGATCGCAGAAAAACTACGGAAACACATATTTTCGGGCCCAGCGGCGGCCCCTTTTCAACGAATGGACTTACTTGCTATTGCGGTCAGGCCAACTACTATTGAGTACCAGTCTGATTTCCGCTCCTTGGCGTTCTTAGGGGACGCGATTATCAAGTTCCTCATAGCGAGGCAGCTGTTCCTGCATCATATTATGTGGCACGAAGGCCTCTTGACGGGAGTAAAGAGTTCCATCGTGTCAGATGCGGGGCTTGCACTGGCTGTGTGTCAGTCTGGATTTGGAGAATTTCTTATAACTAGGCGGTTTAACGGGAAACGGTGGCGGCCAGCTTTTGTATCAACAGCGTTGCCTGTAAGCAACAGTCGGGCCAACAAGAGACAAATTGGTGCGGCTAACCTTGCTGATATGGCCAAAGCGTTGGTAGGCGCCGCCTTCCTAGACAATGGAATGGATCAAGCTGCTACATGCATAGCAGCAATGATTCCCAAGATTAAGTCCTGGAATGCATCATCCCTGTACGATGGCACGTATTCAAAGTCAAGGCCGCCGAAGGTACTGCCTGCGACAGCACTCGTGGACTTGGAGCAACTGCTTGGCTATACCTTTGCTGATAAGAGCCTGGCGATAGAAGCGATGACACACCCTTCCTGCACAGGCGTGTATGGCACAGGCTCATATCGGCGCCTGTCATTTCTGGGGGTCAGTGTCATAGAATGGGTTGTTGTGAGTTACTTGCATCGACAGAAGAGATTGATCAGCTCCAAAAGGCTACAATCTTTAAAATCAGCAGTCACCAACAACAAGTTCCTAATCTTTGTGTGCCTTGTGTTCCACGAGGAGAGGGAGCGCGAAATCATTGAAGTTGATGATGAGGGCAACGCCCATGCCATCTGGATGAAGTATCGGATGGCCATCTACAATTTCTTGCGTTCGCATAGCGATACACTGTCTGCGAAGGTATCCGACGTCACACAGAATTCGCCTAGAGACGTGGATGCCATCAAGAAGGACTTATGGGAGAAAGGAGTATACCCCTGGGCACGGTTGAGCGCGCTTGAGAATATAAAGGCGTTATCTGATATAGTCCAAAGCATTTTCGGTGCCATATATATCGACTCTTTGGCCAGCTTACAGAAATGTGAGGTCTTAGCGGAAAAGACAGGAATCTTGCCACTTCTAGAGCATTTGATATCCCATGATGTGGTGACAGACCACCCTAAAGACACTCTACAAATCCTTCTCCCCAAGCGCAAAATCTCCTATCGGATTTATGAGGCGGAAAAGCAGCCCATGACAACCAAATGTGGTGTAATGGCTGATGGCTCGGAGATCGCCACTGTGGAAGGCCAAACAAACCGTGGTGCGCTTATCGTGCATGCAGCGGAAGAGGCTGTTCGCCTATTACTCAATACACCCCAAGTTGGAAAGAAGAGCTCAGAAAAACCCAAAACAGTAGCATACAGTTGCTGATCTATTTCGAACCTTGAATGACATTTGATGCCTTATTCTTTTTGTCCTCTAGTATATACCAGAGCATGATAACTTGGTCGCTTGCATGCGCCAATATCCAAAGGGGTCAGTTTTATTGCCTCGTTCTCATCCCTGACTCATATGACCTTGTGGAAGCAACGATGGCTGTTTGAAGACGCTTCCATTAAACATTGTCAAGCACTAACAAACTGAAAGCTATAAGGGACATAGCCGGCTTAGGGCCATTCGGTACTCACCCTACAGATTGTTCAAACATGTTGACTTAGAGAAGCATATCGTGGCTGAAGACAGTGATCTGTGGCATTTACTAAATAAGAGAATTGGGTCCTTGCAAAGGTACGGACTGACTACCCTTGTACCCTCTTCAATGGCTTATGGTGGAAGTAAGCACTTTCCACGACTCTGTATTCATCAGGTTAGCCGAATTTTCAGTATCTCACAAACCCCTTTAGCCGCGATATGTCGTGCTAGCTTTTTGTTTCTACCTTCACCGGAGGCTTCCGCTCCCAAACACTTAATGGTTACACGAAACTTGCTTGGGAAGTTGCTGATGCATGCTTCTGTCACCTCGGGCTTCACCCCCGCGACTTGCGCCTTCTCCCATAGGAGAGATGTATACCTCCAATTGTCGGCTTCAGGAATTGAGGGACTACTGCCACGCGCTGTCTGTAGCCGCTGAGCGATGGCATCGATCGCGATGTCTGTTTGACAGCTTGGTATCTCCAACAACGGTAGTCGATACATCAATGCGGGAAAGCTGTCCTTAGAATCACCCAATCTGACGTATCCGATAATCTTGTAAAGGATGTCCTGGTACGTTTCATCGCCAATTAATTCCGTTCGGGGAAGATCGAAATTTGCCTTAGCCAAAGCCGCAACAGCACCTTCAAAGTCATAGGTTGTGATCAGGCGATCTAGCTGAGACTAGAGCATTGTCAATTATTTGTGATTCTAGGATATCATTAGCAAGCGTCGGTTTAAACTCACGAGCCCATCATTTGCCCTGCCTTCAGGGGAGGATACAGCTAACTGTATGGCCATCTGAGTCGAGGACAACCGCTTGCCAATCTCGAAGTCTGGGGTGAAACTCAGTAATCACATCTTCATAGTGGGGATACTCCCCTTACCAGTGGAAGTGTAGCAGTCAGTCGGGACCGCCGCAGGTGACATTTTGGCAATTAGAGGACGGGATATACTTCTAAGCCACTATGCTCTTCCGTTGGAATAACGGGTTGAAGTATCAATCCGTTTTCTATAGTTATTGTTTCCTTTTCCTCGTGAGGTATATTGCCGTTATATAGACAACGTTTGCCTGAAAGCTCGTTAACTCATCTAGGCGGTTATGCCTCCCGGGTGGTTGAGCTAGTCACTTTACGCTACAGACGGAATTTTACATTTTACTGCACACTCTCATGCATGGACAGAAAGTCTACCCATGCGGCCCTGTCTATGTGACTTCAGGAGGTCTGGCGTCTAGAGGGAGCCCCTCGATTGACTGTTGGGCATGTGTTGGGCATGGAAATCCCTTTCATCACTCTGGTCTATTACGAATATCTTTTAGCCCTGCGGGGTGCATAAGCACGCAAGGTTATGGAGAAACTCTACTGTCTGGGTGTGAGCGGTCATTATGCACATTGTCTGCGCCGCAGTGCAGAAGTGATATCGAGAATATACATAATCTTAATTTAGGAACGTCAATAATTGGCTATCTTAGAATCAGAGCTGTCGTAGACAGTTTAGCCCAACCAGTGGTGAAATAGAGGCATGGCCCTGACTCGCGTTCATTTGGCAGCGCTCGGATCTCTGCTTGCTAGCCAGCTGGCCACAGGATTGCAAAATATCGACAGCGCATTTTCCGCTCCGCTGATCACACGGATGCAACGTTTCCAGATATGACTGTCGTGCTTCCCTGACCGGACCTCGCCATGCGGCTTGTGGATAGTGCAATGAAAGCAAATATTAAAAACAAAAATTCGTTTCTGCCGCGTCTTGATGTTCTGGTAGCCTGTCAAGCTTTACACTATATCTATGCTTCCGCCTTCCAGATTTCGCTACTCGCCTTATCCTCGTTTGGCGCCCCAGGGAAGTTGTCATATCCACCGAGGCTTCGCTGTGCATAACAACCCAACCAAAATAGCCCGGAACCCCTCGGCGACCGGGATTGGGAAGAAGAAACATAAGACCATTCTAGCCGATCTACTGTACCTAAGAGCTGCTAACCTTCTGGAAGTCGCCCAGGTAGGTCAAAAATGATTTCATCCTTTGCTGTCCAATTGGCTCACGAAGGCTTCGAAGCCGGAGGCACTACTCGATGATCTGTAGGTAAGTCCTGTTCACAATTGACGTATGCCGCGATAGACAATCTTGGCTTAGAATTCTGTTGTGTGCGTAGGATCGGCGCACAGCCTTGTTAACGGCGGGTATCTGCTATTCCAACCTATGCTCTCTGGTAATCAACGGTCAATATCCACTAAGCCAGGATCCATGAACATGCTTTACTCTGGGCTTGGAACGCAATACATTGTTAGGCAGAACATCGAGGAAATCGAAAGTAGGCTGCTCGAATATCTAGGTCAGATATCTACCGTGAGATCTCACTGTCCATCTTCATCCGGTTTTCGTACCCGCCAACGGACAAAGCGACACATGCTGGCTTAGAACAGGAACCTCATATTTCTTGACATACGAGTGACCACGAACTTATTTGTGCAGGTAACATGGAGCAGATTTGCTGATACACTAGCGCGCTAAAGGAGGTGGGTGACGTGGATGGTGTCCTACCTAATTCACCAGGTAGTCCAGACTAGTTGCCAACCCCCGTTGTGGAAAGTGACTTTAACCTATGACGGTCTTCAAGCGTCTGCAGCCGCTAGGAACAAAAGGGAAGCAAAGAATCTGGCATCAAAGGTGACCTGGCAACGCTTAACAGGGGAATAATCGGACTAGAGATGCGTTGATAAGCATGATACTGTGTTCTGAGCGTTTAGATAAGTTTGAGACTAGATAGGTGTTTGTCGATTATACAGAAAGGGTTGTCAGGGTCTCTGACTTGCATTCCACTTTCGCAGAGTTTTTTCTCATGCCCATAAAAGTATCCATCCCGATCCTACATATTTACGTCACTTCATTGGGTGTGATTCCGGTACTGTAGCTTTGCTAGATACCCTTAAGTATGTGAAGTGGGGCCTGCCTTCGGGTTGTTGGTGCCAGGTAATCATGGACTTTAGTTGACCGCTGTGCGCCGGCTGCAGCAATCATTTTGGCTGTAACTAATAGCCCGGCTTATCGTGCATTACCTACAGACTGTGTATGATAATTAGTGCAATGAAGTATTCTAACTACTTCCCGTGGACTGGCTTATAAGAGTTGTCATGCGGACTCATGCGTTACAGATAACACCTCAACAGCTAGTGTCGGCCATACATGACTCAGGAAATGGTATACCTGCTGAAAGATGAGGTGTGTTCCCTCTAGTAGTGCTTAGTAAGGGTAAGCCTACATTTGCTGCGGGCATCATTGCGGCCACCTAGAGGTCAGTTGCAATGAGCTTTCGTATTTGAATCCTCTGGACGTGGACGTGGACCTCTTACGTATATGGCCTATAGCAGAGAGTGGTGACGCATATATTCTTGGCCAATGTTCCTTTGGACACTTACTATCCAGTCATGCATCAAAGGGCCTAACTCGCCTAGTCAAGTTTCAAAGGGAATCTTTGTTAGACGTCAGGTGCTCTGCGCACAGGAATTGAGATTTCAGCTTTATCCCTTCATGTGGAGATAGCTGGCGATATGAAAAGCATATTTTTTAGACGGGAGCCGACTGCCTGTGACTAATATGTGATAGGCGTATTGTTGGTAGGTGGACTGCCTGCTGGTCTACGAAGGTCCAAATCGTTCAGGATTGGTAAAATGAACCAGGTTAATTGGGGAAATAACACCTCACACCACACCTTTCCGCCCATCCAATTCTCACATATTCTATTATAGTCGTAATTGCCTGCGTATTTCACGGATTAGTACTCTAATACTCCAATGAAAGGTTATTACACGGTGCTTTGGGGCGTGTATATAGAGCCTCATATTGACATACAAATATTCTACTGAAGGCTCTTCCTCACTGCGCGCCTTGAATAGTAGTATGTTCTAAGCCCTCTTGATCGCCCTTTAAGGTCTCTCAAGTACATCCCAGCCTGGTTTCATTTCGAGAATTGATTAGTCCTTACCAAACATGGGATCACCGTCCACCTATTCGCCCTATATAAACCACAAGTCGAAAGATTTACGCCGACTCTATGAGCCTCTTTCGTTATTACGTGCCCTGAATGACCAGATTACAGAGAAACAGCCCATTGAGGTGGTTGATAGCCGCGGGGTGGGAATTTTACAGCGGCGCCGTGATTTCCTCAATGCTCTTGTTCGACTAGGGGCCTTTAAAGAGGGATGCAACTTGGCCATCACTGCGGGAAAAGACGATGAAAATGTGATTATCGCCGTCGCTGGGAGTGAAGCCGTCAATGATGACGTCGTTCCTTTTCTGGAGACGTTACTCGAGTTGGCAACAAAGGGCCCTCATGAAGGGTCAAAACGCGAACCAAGGCAGATGGAGCTTCTGCAGATGGCAGCATATGTGATGAAGTGGCACAATAATAAAACCTTTGCGTTGTACCATGAGATATTCGACTATCTCGCGCCGGTTTGTATACCGGTGGTGATTGCTAGGTTGCAAGAACCGGGAGGTATGACAACCATTTGGCTACAAAATGGCATTTAGTACTAATAGAAAGCCATCCAGACTGTCCACAGTCTTTGTGTGATTTTCCATCGTGGTACAAGGATCACTTTTTCCGAGACAATGGTATGCCGTTACTCGAAGCAGACATGCCTTCTCTTGCCGAGAATTGTTTTTCAGCATACCAGCAAGGGGAGTTCGAGATCTTCAAGCGCTTTGTATGCCAAGGTCAAAAGTCCGCAGATGATTTCGAGAAGTTTTATCGGCTGCTGAGGAATTTAATCATGCCTATCGAGATGAGTGATTTGTTACTTGGCTCGGCAACCGCCATACGCCAAGATCTTCAGATGGAAATAAAGGTCAGAGATGTGCCTCCTTCGGATCGCTTAAAGATACCTCTGGTCAAGAAGAAACTGGTTCTTGATGAGATTGCACATCGAATGTTTTCCGACACCGAACGCGCCAACCAACTGCGTCGAGGGTTGGACCTAGTCGTCCCTTCACCCAGGAGGCTCACCGAACAGCTTAAATACTATCAAGAGACCGTCCTTACCCGGGTTCATCCGGAGCTTCGCGTCGTGGACTTTTTCGACAAAAACAATCGACTTGTATTTTTTGACGATCGTGACAAGTATATTGCATCTAGCAAGCCTTGTTGCTATCTCTGCAGCCAGTATCTGTCGCATCGTCGTAACTACTACATCCGGGAATCCGATCCCAACGACATTGACCTCCAGTGGCGCATCCCCGATATCCTAGATGTCGAAAGCAACATACGTCTTAAAGAACAGAACATGATACTGCGCAAAATCACGGAGCGTATTCGCACGGACGCCGAACGTTTTATCTTGAGCCGCTGGCCCCCGAGCGACGAATCATCGATCAATGATGACAGTTCACAATCCCTTAGCTTCTCTAATGAGACTGCCGATACATATGTCGCGCAGGAACCATCAGATCAGGGCGTCAAGGGGTGCTTTAGTCATTGCAGAATTCCTGCGTCCCCAGGTGCCGTACATGGTAAACACCCTAGCGCCAAGCGATGGTATGACAACATCGATGAAGATGATGAAGACATTGTGGTTTTCAGAGGCAGGCCAGGGCACTAATGTTAAGTATCACGAAAACTCGCATTTCTTGAGTCTCATGTTTCGTTATAATTTCTTGGGTAGAACACGATGCCTTCTAAACTAAGCAATTACCCTTGTACCGATATCTCGAAGTAGTATATTCAGAAATCTGTCCAAGGGGTTCCGCGATCGAATAGGGTATAATTCAACGAGTTGAACGATAATTGCTTGCAACGGAAGATACGGTCATCCTCAACTTACTCAGCATAGGGTTCCTGGCTTAATGCAGACAGGAAAGATAACTCTGGCGTGCTATCTAGGGAGATTTCGAGCAGGTGGGTATGAATCCGTACGCTGCCCCTGCGAGTACGGCTGCCAGGATGTCCCACATACTACTTCACTGTCCAAGGCACGCAGAGGAGCGGAACCACGTGCTTTTCCAGGGTACGTCAAGGCAACTGGATCACCGTGGTTACTTGACGAAGCCTGAGATGATCTGGAAAATGGTCAAATTCTTGTTGAAAACACGGCTCCTCGGTCAATTCAGAGCCTTACCAGACACATACCGCGTTAGGGTAACCAACGTGCAGTAGGACGGCGTGATGAGGCCGCCGGGCGAGCGCAGTGGAGGGAGATGACGAGAAAGTTTAACGAGAGACCCCTGAATCCACGGAGAAGCGGGAATATAAAGGCTATACATAGATGAGCGGGAAATACGTGTACATATGTATATATACGTAGACGGCAGCACCCCAGCGGCCCTGCAGGGACCTACCGTCAATTGACTGATCAAGGCCTACTAGATACGAGAATGAAATAATCAATCAATCAAATCAATCAATCAAATAGAGTTCCTGGTACAATATTCACAACCATGGAGCATGATGACCTGCTTATGGAAGATCTACACCCCCATCATCATCGTCGCCTTCTTCACGCTCCTCACCTTCTCCTACATCAGTTGTGTCCCCACGAACAATGCCAGCTGGAGGTTATTAGACAAGCACCATTAGTGAAAGTTTCTGGCTCTGGCTTACCATATGGTACGTTCTCAGCCCTATCACAAGTCCACTCTGAATGGGGATATTCCGTTATTGTCCGTACACGAGTATTGATAGTTGATGTAGCCCCTGCAGTTGAATCGGCGTGGAATATCCTTGGTCCCCGCTGGTTCTCAATCTCAGCCCGCAGTTGAGATTGTAGCATTTCTACTGTCGCAGCTAGAAAATCCTTTCGATTGTCATGTGTTGGCGGCTCTGGAAGACACCAAGCATGATAGAGTTTCTGGTGCGAAGGTGGCCGGAACCAGCGTCGAGGGTGATGGGTTATATACTTGTAGCATAAGTAGCAGGCAGGCTTACTACACCCAATGTACGGATTGCTTTCATCAAGGAGCTGGCAGTTATGCCTATCGAAGTGGTTGATCAGCTGAATCTCCGCATGCACTCGAGGACACGAATTGAGGCGAATTTGCAATTTTTGCGATACGCCTTCGCGATTGTAAAATTTGTCGATGTGATCATGAAATGCACGCCTTTCAGTATCACTGGGAAAGAAAACGGCTGCAATGCTATCCAGAGAACATTTCCGTTGAAGTCGAACGGGACTTTTGGCGGTAACATAAACCGCTTTCACCACGGCACCTTGCTTAAAGTCTTCTGGAAGTGATCTTCTAGCGTCGATCAATTTCCTGCACAAAGTAATATGCTTCCCAATCTTGTAGAGCAGCTTATGTAGCCGCTCATACTCTTGTGACAACATATTACTTTGAGTTGAAAATTGTTTCAGCATCTCGAACATCCCAACGTCGCGTTCGCGAGCCCTGTGGCACTTCCTGGCTAGCTTCGCCATATCCTCTGGCTGCAACTCCTTTCCATCCTTGTGGAATGTAGTTTGAATCCACATATCCAAGTTTATCAGAGCGCCATTGCCTATCATTTACCAATTACACATGTATACCATTTATGGGCCAGGTACGGGGATTACTCACTTGGAGACGGTTGGCGATTTTTGATTTCGGTCCAAATCCCACAGAAGTTTCTGTAGTATCTGAAGATTCTCATCTGGTTAAAATCCAGGACGAAATCAAAGATATCATCTTCACGTTCTGACTCAGGACTCTGTGCAATATCATCAAGCCGGCCAAGCACCTCGGTCAAGAACCCCACGACTTTTGCCTTTACCTTCTGATTAGCTGCGATCCACACAACCACTTTTCCGTCTTCCTTTCCGAGCGCGACAGCAGTGACACTGTCTGTGTCCTTGGCATAGGCGGATATGTACGCCAGAGCGTCGGCAATATCCCGTCTGAATTTCGAAAGACTGAACCAGTCCTGTTCGGCCGGAAGTCCATACTTGATGCGGTCACCTGTCATGATGCTTAGGGAACTTAACAGATAAATTATCTGATAGAATTTCCGAATTTCCTTCTCTTCATGGTCCAAGAGTGCAGAATTGATCGCCATAAACAGCTGTGTCCGTAGGTCACTACAAAGGATGTGTAGGAATATCTATATTCCCCTTGGAAATGAGCGAAAGATATTTGGGGAACAAGACATGGTCATACCCTGCCCTCTAAATACACGCGAGGCTGGATGGAAGGACACGACCAGAGAACACGTGTCTGCGCAAGTGGAACTTTTATGCAGGGCTACCTGATGGAATTACCTGAGAAAAAAATAAAGACTCAGGAATTGCCAGTTAGTCCCAAATGCAAGGCGAGTGCAGCATTTTTGCCTGGAATGTCGATTGGCCACGCATATTGCCGTGACGGATGGCGGGGAAAGTTACGGTGCGAGCCAAATGGTGGTAACCATGCTTTGGCGCATGTTGTATGGTCGCTTTATAATAAGTCCACGAGCTTTACTGGTCGCGGGGCGTATAGGACCATGAATTATCTCCGGAGAATGGTCCCTTAGGTTCCATGCCAGGCCCCCCAGAGCCGCTTGTCAAGGAGTTGTATCAAAACGCTGGAGTGTGATGTCCGGAGTGAAACTGATTCGTTAAAGGTCACTCCTACCATAGCTTAGAGCCTCGTAGATTCGATAAAAAACGCTGTCCATTTTTACCTTCCCCGCTCTGTCGCCTTGAGCCTTTGTGATGATTACTGATTCGGCTGAGGACTCCTAGCAGGTCCCATCGCGCCCCTCGCAACCCACCTGGATACCTGAAATACGATTAATAAAAAATCCTGGAGAACCGCAGGTCCTCCGGTTTTTCACCGCAGCCATCGTGTCACGTTACAGTATCTCTACAAAATGTTGTGCTTTTACAGCTCCATCGGCATCTTCGCCGGTGGTTTATATTCAAAAAGAAACCCCCGATCACAAATTCACGACAAGTGCTGTTCGTTACGGCCATGATGAGTCGTCAGGAAGCCCTTCATGACAACGTGCTTCTGACGTAGGAACAGGCGCTGAAGAGCACGGACTAAGTCTATCCAGCATTGTGGAGACCGGAAGAGCCCAATAGGCATGACTGACCGGGCCCATGGTCCTTACTCATATCTCTAACGAAAGTCACACAGGCTATCCCGACCGAGCATTGAGCAAACCGCTGCCCTCGGCCCAGCCCTACTTCACTAGTACGCGTATGAGCGTCATCCGCTCGGCGAGACCTGTAGGAAAAAAAGAGCCTCATTTTCACGTGCAAATTGAGTTTCTAGTGGGAGTTTTGGCTGGCAGTTCACCCACCTTGTTCTCGTTTAAGAAGGATCGCCTGAAGGTAGCCAGTGTTATGAGCGTTTGGTCAGGGACGCCGATGCCAACTCACGAGTGGCACGTTACACTGGTGGGTCTGACTTTATCTCAAGCGAGTGCTGACTTTCTTGCTCTAGACAAGCTATACTGACTCGGCTTGGTGCAGACTGTTTCCGCGGGACGAGTGTTAGATGGAGCTGCCGTTCAACATGTCCGACGAGTTTGGAGTCGGATAACTGAGGGTTCCAACCAACTGGGTGGTAGGAGGCAAGCGAGAGATTGATAGTTTTCGACATTCATGTTGGTTTTTCAGGTCACTGTCGCCGGGTGCTCGGTTTTGTATACCATTGTCGACACAGGTATTGACTGCGACAAAGCGACACACTTGTATTCAAAAGTTGACGCCCGGGTCAAACACCCTTTGATTTATTCTGCCAACAAACCGCTGGCCGAGATAGCAATAGTAGCAATAAATGTAAAGAGTCGGGGAAAGAGCTTTCAGGTGGTCTTGGTATAGGAAGCCTGCGATATAGGTGTATCAACTACTACACACTAACCAACGTATCGTCCAGAGGAGCTTATAGGACCATGATGTTATCCAGCTATCTGATGGGATTATTGTCTGTAGGAGCGTAGAGTCAACAAGCCCCTCTTTATATCCGCGGCTTACCTCAGTTCTCTCAGCTGTTCCATGTAATGAGACGGCTTACCACCCGCTTCTTTCAGCGATGTTGATTCAGCTTTTTTGTGGAACATCTGAGCTAGACTCCAGGTGGCGCCGTACTAGTTTATAAGCATTTTAGTATTTTTCTTACCAAAACACTACAAACCCGATATATCTATATGCGTATTTTATCGCGCCATAGGCTCCTTATTAGAAATAGGACTTCGAGGTTCCCTGCGTCTTGACTGCCTAAATCCGGATCAGGACCAATTTTCAAAATCCATGTTGTTTTAAGTGAGTTACATGTTCCTAACAACACGCGTTTTAGCGCCTCCTATTTTTCAACCCTGTCTGCAAAATGAATCATTGACTGAAATTCAATAAAACTTAGTATAAGGCATATACACCATTACTAGACTCAATATTGACCTGGTTTACCTAAACCCGGCCTTTGTGGTTGTCGCGGTGAGCAATGCCGCGTCGTAGTAAACAGACGCCGCCTAAGAAAGCATCGGCTATAATTTTAAATCAGGATAATTTATAGTTATTGTCAGATATCTATCCTAAAGCGGAAGGCCAATCTAATTGCCTGATATCTCCTACCAAACCAAACAGGTAACTCAGTTGGAGGTTGAACTAACCGGCAAATCTGGGACGACGAGTGTGGAAAGGCGGACTGTTCCAAGTGATCGGGTGGCTAAGGCCCAAAGGATAATTGCTAGTGCCGTGAATGCAATAGAAGCAGATCGGAATAAAGCAATTGACAAGTCAATCCAGCTATTTTATCCATACAAACCTAGGGAAGGTCAACGAGACGCCCTGAGACAGCTGATCTACCAGCGAAAGGACCTGATACTTATTGCCAGGACTTCATTTGAAAAGAGTATGATCTTACGGGCAGTATCTGTCCTGATTTGCAGGTCAATTACCGTAGTTATATTGCCGCTCGACCAGTTCTGTAGAGAGCAGGCTGAATATATCACAAGCGTTGGTGGCAGGCCGTGTCGTCTCAATGCAGATACAATCAACCTCACGGTCCTTAAGCAGGTGCAGGATATGCAATATACTCATATTCTCATAAGCCTGGAATTAGCAATCAGCGACAAATTTCATAATACGGCTATCCATCCAGCTTTCAAGCAACAGCTTGCCTTAGTTGTTGTTGACGACCCATCTGGTGTCACAATGGGGGAGGGCCTTCCGAACCGACTATGCACGGCTAGGCCAATTGCGCAGCCTTCTGGGATCTGATGTCCCTTGGTTTGCATGCTCTGCCACTTTGAACGCCGAAGCCTTGGAATCGCTTGTGAAAGGTGTTGGTTTTGGAGATGGTGTTTACTATTATGCGCACAACAATTGGTCGGCCAGAGTTAATAATCCGAATCAGTTGGATACCAAAGAACTCGCGCAGGAGAGCCTCTTCACTGCGTTTTTTGTTTGATAATGGACGCTGTGCTAATATTGAGACTGCTTTTGTATTCCGAGAGACACCAAAAACGGTAGTTTTCTGCGACTCCAAGAAGGAGGCGTGTTCTGCCATGCAAGAATGCCAGGGCTGGCTGCAGAAATGTGAAGAACAGCGTTATTCTTCCAAGCAGGCCAAAGACACTATCAAAATCTTTCATCGCGATACAACCAAGTTTGATAAAAAACCTATTATCACAGAATTTCAACAGCCAGGAAAGGACTCATTGGTACGCCTGATATTCGCCACAGAGACGCTTGGTTTGGGAGTAAATATGCCGGATGTCCGACGTGTTGTATTATATGGCATACCTAAAGAAGGAGAACCTGCAGTTAGGTGGCAGCGAGGTGGTAGAGCTTGCAGAGATGGATATTAAAGGCGAAATTATCCTATTAATAGATGAGTGGATAGACGGCCTGCGGCTTACTCTATCACTGCGCTTATCTCAAATTTATCTGTCCCACCACTTGATACATACTTGGGTTGAAGCATTGTTCTTTGCCAGCTATGAGAACCTTTTCTGAAAGCTATCGGAAACTGGCCCTCTTCTCGCACTCCAGACCTTGTTATACTTCTTACTGCGATATCAAGAGTTCCCGATCATATTCATCATGGTGAGGCCGCTAATGACGAAGGTGAAAGGTTGATCACCAAGAAGTGACGTTGAATGACGATGTCGCTGGTGCAGAGATGAATGGCCCTGCATGGATAATATAGCTCTTGGTCAATACAATCTCTTCCGCACTAGACAGTCTTCTTGTCATTTCATTCTTCCTCTCAACGTAAAGACACCAACTGGTGGTTGGTTTCGTCTTGCAACATATGATGATATCCAACAGTTGCCAATACCTTTTGTGCCAAGTTTCATACGTGCCCACGTTGACTCACTTGAAGATGGTGCCTAATTATTCTGACAATATCGAATTCCAGACCCTTCATCTTTGGATGGGATTCGACTAGCATATTTAGGCTATCGGTCGGATCGCCCACTTACTTAACATCATACGTCAGCATAATATGCCGTTACCAATAGTGCTCGCCTTTGCTGAAATTTACCAGATAGAACGAAGCTCCCCAACTTCACTACTCTACCCTCCTATTCGTGGATTGGGCGTTTTAGTTAGTGGTTAATCGGTGCCTAACCCACACTAGAGTGTTTGCTTCGTTTCATTTGAGCCTCCTTGGAGTGATCAGCTGCAATCTAGGCTTCAGTGGGAATGAATAAATAGCGCCATGCAATTCTCGCATTGGTCGCCTGCAGCGGCGTTCATGCTCCTCTGAAATGCGTGTCGTCCCTTGATAGGCCGATGCAGGCAAACGAGGCTGTCAGCCCCATGAGAAAGTGTCGCAAAACGCCCAACATAATTTTCCACGAACAAGGGCTTCACTCTAATCGCTCGGATACGGGTTTATCGGACGAGCATTGCTCGCGCGGCTGGAGGAAGGTCCTAGGTTTCAAGGTACAAATAGTAAACCGCCCGAATTTCAACTAACTAATTCTTCCTTGCTACCTAGCGATACAGACTTCACCAACAGATCACGGTAGTGCTCCCATTCCTACCATATTTCATGATCCAGAAATCTGATAACATCTAGGTATCAACGACCCCACAAGTTCAAAACACCCACCTTCAACATGTCTAGCGGAGTATACGAGAAATGCACTCAGTGCTATACTGCCCTAGCCTCGGGCAATCGTCCCTCATCCGTTGCCAGCAAATGCTCGAATTGTGCCGCAGCTGTTGCCGACAGTCATCGCGTTGACGTTTGTTATAATTGTGGTCGTTGCGCGCTGTCCCTTTATACAGTGAATTCGAAAGGGGGTAAATATTGCGGTGCGTGTGCTGAGGCCCTTTCTCGAAGTCGTTAGTATCGACTTGACAACTCGATGAGACTTGTAGGGATTGAAGGTTGCTATAGCTCGGGAGAGGTCGAGCAGCGATGCTTACGTACTATGCTACGGATGAGATGAATAAATGCATTGTATTTAGTACCTTGTGTGGATGGAATGCGGTAATCATCTCAAATATGTGACTTGTGGATCACTAAGCTAGTCTCATGTGTAAATGATGCTTTCATGAGTGGGATCGGACGGCAAATCGCGACTGATGCTCAAGATCGTAAAGGACTCTGTTTATATGACTATTGTCTTTGGGAATGGAAGTCAAGCAGTCGCAAAAGGAATATAGCAAAGAAAGCAGTTTTAATAGTACAATATGCCGGACATTGCCGCTATTATATCTGTTTTCTCTGTCTCAACGGGTAGTTTACATATCCCCCTTACTCTGCGAGGGATAGAGGCTAATTCAGGAATACATAAGACCGCGTGGGCAGAATAGCGGCTGTATATCCGGTATATCGAGACTAATGAAGTTTTCCATTGGGAGATGTTTAATTCTCAAGAATATCTACCTAGGTACTAAAATGATACGTACATACATACTCGACAGATAATCCCACTTTGACAGCTGCCGAATCTCCTAGTCTCATCTCCCACTGCGGGCCTGCTTAGATGGCAGTGACATCTACCCAGAAGCGAGTATCATCAGACTGATACTTGGAGTCGCTCTCGATTTGCTGTTGAATCCAGTTTACAGCATCGCGGTAGCCTATCCTCAGTCAGCATTGGTACAATGAACTGCTGGCATGAGATTCGGCTGGCACTTACGGTTGATATCGGCGGTGTAAGGGTTGTTGACACCAGATTCACCATTGCGATGTCCCGCGAACCAGGTATCAAAGCCAAATTTTGTTTCACCGTCATGGCGGGCCTTGATATCCTTAAGGAGATCGCTGCTATAAGGGGCGTCAGTATGGAGAGGGAAGCAACGAAAGGCTAAGTGAACGTACTTCAGGATAGCGCCATTACTGACATCAGACACACTCTGGCCAAGGAACTCAGCGGCAGAGTTACGAAGCATGTACCAATTCTGCTTGAAGATGCCGAAATTGGTGGCATCACCGGTCTTGCCATCGCCTATGTTTCACAGTATCACGTTAGACGAAGTCGAGGCAAGGAATGAAGAAAGGGGTGAATACCATAGGTGTAGTCGGCTCCCATGTTCGTGCTGGAAGAAATGAGTAATTAGTTGATGATCGCCTATACACGGAAGTGTGAGCATCACTCACGTCTCCAACATGGCAATAGCCAAATCCCTGGTGTTGCCTCCAGCAGCAACGACCTGCTGCTTCCGAGCACCCAGGCCATTGATCTGCTCAGTGCCACGCTTGTCTTGATGAACTACCAAAGCGGCGTCGTGGGGTGACGCGACGGTCAAGCCAGCGTAGAAAAGTGTGATAGCGACGGCGGCAAGGCTTTGGAACTTCATGATTGCAAATGAAGGGAGACACAAGATTGTTACTAGAACAGAATAATAGAGGATTGTGTTATAAGAACAGGAAAGTACCGAGGAGCTAGATGCTGATTATTGCTGGATAACAAGAAGGATTTGGTGAGCGTTCTTATATCCCAATTTCGATCCCACCATTGTTGTTCCCGAGTATCTTGCCATGTTCTCTCTCAGGTATTTCTGAATCCAATAGTTCCAACAAAATCCTTCCGTTGCAGACTAGGAAGAGATCATCATTTTCACACAGGCAGGGCAGTATGGCAAAGTTGGTAAGTCTACCTTAAGCCGTGCAACTAGAACATTCATCTCGGTACCTGAGACGTGCCGAGCGTTTCATTCCTCTTCAGGATTTCCGGGGAACCATGGATCTCATATAGACAAGGATCTCTGCCACGGCCAAGGTTCCGCAGGAAAGAGTGCTAGTGGACGCTATTAAAGCCGATTGATATTTTAAGGTTTATACCGGCGGCATTCGGCTTCGCTCTGGGGCCGCCACCCTCAAGTGAGACTCGCTTGCGGTAGCTTCTGTGTCAGACAGTCTGAAATTCCAATCAAGAGAGTTTCAGTCAGTTTTAGAAGAGGACCACGTGGCCATGAGATGCTATAGTCACCAATTCAACCCAGAAGGAGACATACGGGAGAGCTTCCTGGCTTATGTGGACAGTGCTTGGTGTTTCTGCACCGGCCAAGGAGTCTACCAGGAGGAGAAATTAGAAAAATAAAAAATAAAAGATACTTAAAGAAGAACTTACCAATTATTTAGGCACCTGGCAGGGTGCAGACCCTGCTACCATCACTAAGCATTACATTGAGATTGAGACGACACTGCTGCTAGCTGCCGTACGCAAGGCCATAAATAAGTCCACTCCCTGGGCCTCATCCAGCACCTGGTCAAACCCGATTGCGACAAGGAGTGCAGGGAGGTGGTCAAGGAAGCTCGGAAGATGCGTCGGTGGTACATCAAGACACATAGTCTGGCCGACTGGCAACGATACAAGGTGGTACGCAACTGGAAGAGGCGGATAGTGGCCAGGGCCTTGCGCCAGTGCCACCGACGCCGTGTCCAGCAAGCCACTGAGATGGACCACAAGGATTGTAGCAACTAGCTAAATAAACCAGAAGCCGCGAGGGGGCTATGAATAGGGCTTGACGCCCCTCGGAAGGATGGTGACTGAGTTGCGGAGATAATAAAAAATAAAGCTATCCTATTCTGGTCAGGTTTCTTCCCGACACCTTCCCCAGCAGGTTTGGCTGATATTGCCAGTGCGGAATACCCCAAACCACTACCATTCCCTACCATTGAGAAGCACGATATCAAGGCCATAATCAGAGCAGCACCGGCAGACAATGCACCAGGCGAGGACACCATCCCGGATGGCCTTTGGCACAAGGCTATCCAGGTGCCGGAGGTTATAGACTACATTTAATATATCTAACATCTATATTATAATAGAATATAATCCTATTATATTTTAATAATCTATCACTGTGGTCCTACGCAAGGGTGGGGACCAAGACTATTGAGAACTGTGGTACTACCAGCCTGTAGCCCTCCTCAACACAGTTTGCAAGTTTCTTAAGTCTATTATGGCTTGCAGGTTCAGCTATATAGTCAAAACATATGATCTACTACCCCCAACACACCTGGGTGGCCGTAGGGGTGTCTCGACAGACCTCGCAATCCAGATCCTGCTGGATCGAATCCACCGCGCGTGGGGAGTAGGGTTGCCAGTGGTCAGCGTAGCTCTTCTTGACATGATTAGGATATATAATGATACTACTCATGAGAGGCTTCTGCACGACCTCCGCAGGAAAGGGCTCGACAAGGTAATTCCATGTGTCAGAGCATTCTTGTCTGACCAGTCCACGCGGATCCGCATGCCTGAGGGCCTGGCCGAACGGGTCCCAACGCCGGCAGGGATCCTGCAAGAAAGCCCCCTCTCGCCCATCCTATACCGTTTCTATAATGTGGGCCTGATTGAAGCATGTACAGAACAAGAAACTAGGGAAAGCGTGAAAGCCGAGAATTTGAAGCGAATGGTAGCCTATGGCTGGGTCGACGGCGTCAGTTGCCTGGCTGCTGGCATGTCCGAGGAGGAAACAGTGGCCAAGCTCCAGGTCGCCTATTATAGGGCACAAGGCTAGAACACCAAACACGTGTTGGTGTTTACACCGACCAAATACAAGCTGTTCCACTTCATCAACCGGCAAACTAGAGTACAGCCCAAGTTGACACCCTTACCCTTAGACGACGGAACTCTTGTGCCTGCCTCTCAGGAAGCAGAACGCTACCTGGGATTCTGGCTAGATCCAGAGCTCTCGTTTGCCTTACATAGGGCCAAGGCAGTCACCAAAGCCGGGACCAGCCTTGCAGCCCTACGGGGCCTGGCTGGGTCAACGTGGGGGGTCTCGATCATGGTGATGAGAAGGATCTACAAGACGGTAGTCATCCCGCAGATGCTCTACAGGGCGGCCGCGAGGTACCAGGCGAGCATGCCCGCCAAAGAACGAAACCAGATTGTCCAGCAATTCGCCTCCGTCCAGAAGAGGGCCGCGGTCCTGATCAGTGTGATATTCCGCACGACAGCGGCAGAGGCACTCAATATAGAGCTGCATCTCACGCCGATGAAACACCAAATTGAGCGGATGGTCCCTGACCTGGATACGCGTCGTTTCAGACAGTCAGACGGGGCTTAAAGCCCTGATCAACCCCCGGATGGTCTCGGGGCAGATCTTTCTCAAGGTATGCCTCGAGCTCGAGGGTTGGTGCCGTGAGGCAGGATTCCATGTGGTCTTCCACTGGATTCTAGCCCACGATGGTATTGATGGCAACGATAAAACTGATGAGCTGGCCAAAGCAGCAGCAGTAAGAGGGCCTATGTCTAAGAAAGCTAAGCAGATGGTCCAGTTAGGAGCTGCGGCCAAGAGGGTTGTCAGGGAGCGGTCGAAGAAGGATTGGGTGTAAGTATAGAAGAAGAAGACCAGTCGCCTAGCAAAACAACTGATTTTAGCGCCAGGTCCACAGGTCTGCGGTACTGGAAGGGGTTGCGAAAAGCAACTTTCTTAGTCCTCATACAGCCGCGCACAGGGCGTATAGGGCTGAATCAACTCCTTACCTGTATCAATATCCGTTGAGATGCTAGATATGGGTGTGGGCTGGTAACTAGAACCCCCGACATATTGTTATGGAGTGTCCTCTTTTGGGCAAACTCCGCACGGTTATGTGGTGGGATCTCCGCAGTAGAAGGGTCCCGGGGACTCTATCATTCAACCAGCTTCTTCAGGAGCCGAAGGCAGCTCTGCCAGTGGCAGAGTTTATGCTAAAAACAGGCCTACTGTCACAGTTTCAGTGGTGGATCCTGTGGCAACTGGCTCGACACAAGGAAAATCTAAGGAACTAGGACACTGAACTTGGTGAAAATAAAATATAAACAAAATAGTGGGCTAGTTCAGGTCAACTAGGCCACTAAGTTAAACAATAGAAAGACATGAATCATCAACGATGGTAGAATATAACTATAAAATTTTACAGTGTAGCCGGTGATGCGGAAGGTAGTAGGGGGCAGAGAGGCTGAGGGTGAGCTGTAGGGACTGAGCTCTAGGCGTAGAGCTATCTTGTTTTCTTTTGCTTTTATGTGTTATATACTTTGCTTCGTTACTCCCACAGCCACTGCAGGCAGTGTTCTACGGAGCCGCTGGACGGCTCAACCCTGCATGGTGGCTATGTAATATAGGCAAGTTAGGATAGGGCAATGAGGACTACTACTACTACTTGATCTGAGTTACCGGTTAGGTCGCTTTCCCGAGCATTCCTAATAGCGTGGAGCTTTAGCACGGCATGAGAGCATTACTCTAAGATTAATGTTGATATTGAATAAGTCTATTCTCCAGAGGCTGAAGCTGTATGGCTAAGAAGACAGGAAAATATGAACAACAGTATGACTAAGATATCTATGTGGCTGAATGTCGCTGCTTGTATTCGTCCAGAATCTTGACGATAGACTCATTTAGCGTCCGTGTGACAAACATTGGAATAGTCCTCTTCCTCAAATCAAAGTCCGCATTGACCTTTCCCTTCGACAACAGCAGCTCAACCGCCTTGACATTTCCCTTTCCTGCGGCGACAATAAGCGGCGTATTCCCTACATCATTCTTCAAAACCGGATCCACCCCCTTAGCAAGAAGCAGCTTCATAATTCCCATATGCGCCAGTCTCGCCGCTGCTATCAAGGGCGTTCTGCCGGAATCATCTCTCAAGTTCACATCCACATTGCCTGACCGCAACAACTCGGCTACCATGTCTTCAGCGCCGAATTCCGCAGCTAACATCAGCGGCGTCTTACCCTGGTAGTTTCTGCTGTCCGGTTGGATTCCATCCGCAGATAGCAGTAACTTCACGATTGTCTAGTAATCGTCCGATGTTACGATGCCCGTGCGCTGGGGTTTTCTGTTGATTGATATCAACCCGTCACTGTAGCTGCTCACCACGGCCAAATGTAGCGCAGCTTGCCAGAGGATCCCGCATGCATTCGAATCCACTTTCCCAGTTTTCAGAAGGAGCTTGACGACTGAATAATGACCTTTTTCAATAGCCTTAATAAGAGGAGTCTCCTTGCTGCGGGGAGCCACAACGTCAGGGTTAAGGCCTTCTTTCAGCAAACGGGCACATGCATCTAGTTAGCCTAGTTGGGCAGCCCAGAGTAGAGCGGTACCGCCGTAATGGATAATCTGTTCCTTGTAGAGGATGGGATTGACGATATCGTATAGCCAATGACATGTTTGAGCCAGAGCATTTAGGTCTCTTGGTTTGCGGAGTAAATTATCAATAATAACTCTTACCACTTCGATGGGCAATGTGGATAATCATATTTTGCAGGCGATAAGATCTCAATTTTTGTCTTTCCTCTGTATTTTCTTTCTTTCTTGTTTGAAGAAGGTTTCAGAAGCAGATGAAAAAATATTTTTAATAAAAATACAGATTAATAAGGTCGCCCTAATTACCCTTGAGTTTATTTTTAAATCTAAGTGACTTGACGCTAATTGAAGGGCTTTGTTCTTCTCCCGAAAAAGACAAAAAAGTGAGAAAAAAGTTTTGGTGAGCTTGTGGCCTGAGGATTCAGGCATAAAGCTATTGTAATAATTGTAACCCTGAGTCCCTGACTGGTTTCATGACTTTTATGCCATACGTAGCCACAAAGAACAAGCAAGTGATTATTCAGTTTTACCCTATTTAGATATGAGATAATTTCTCTAATCTCTCTTTTTCTACCTAGAAATTATGCTAAAATTAATGTAATTAATATTCTCCACATAGTAACTTAAAAATCCTATATACATAATAATAAACCAAGTTTTTAAGAAAATAGAAGCTGTCTACCCACTACCTAGACCCAAGTCCTCAGGCTTAGATATCTCACCATTTACAAGAGATCAAGGCAGACCATTGTTCGGCCCCAGTCTTGCAAGTGCTCCCCCCCTCTATCCTCGTACACACAGCATCTTGGTATCCATCGCAGACCATCTTGCCAATTTCTTGGCCCCCCTTTACAATGGGCGACCCTGACTTATTGATAGAGTCTCCAACATAGGTGCACTACACGCCCCAAATCTTGAACCCAGCCGTCTTAGCGGCAATACCACCGAATGCACCGTCTTTCTTTATGTAGTCCGGGGGGTAGTCGTCCCGACATCCATATCTTGGGGTCGACTCGCCTTGGTAGGACTGCCATACGTCCCACTCATACCCAATACGGTCGTTCTCCTTATACCAGGTGATTATAGCGGAGCCCTTGTGGCCGGCCTTGTTTGTGGGCGCTGGACGATTGTCGATAGTGCTGGAGCTGGTAGTGCTTGTCTTGGAGAAAAGAAGGGAGCTCCATTCACTCTCCATGAGTGGCGATCCTGTCGGCGAGGAGCGCAGTTCAGCGGGTGGGATAGCGGTGATTGCATAATCTACGTCAGTGACTGTGGAAGCGACGATGGGTGTCGAGGTCGTCTTGGTGATGGTTCTTGTGGATCCAGTGGGTGAGCAGCCGGCCGCTGGCTGACGATAAGTCTGAGCATGGGTTAGTTATGTGTAAGTGTGGCGGCAGAGGTGTGAACTGAGAACTTACCTTGGTGGTGATGGTTCGAGTGGATGCGCCAACAGGGGTGTGACTGCTGATGACCTCGGTGCAGATGGATGCAGTCTGGGTTGTTGGGCAGGATGATATTTCATCGTCTGGGGAGCCGTTGCTACTCCCCGCGAATGAGCCGCTAGAACTGCCGCCAGGGCAGCTGATGCCGAGCAAGGCGCACAAGTTTGCGTGTTGATAAAGTGAAGTAGCTTGTCATTGGCGGTGCAAACACCGACGCTGGTTTTGTGGCCCAGCATTGTGCCCTGCGACGGGCCACCTGGAGCTTGGCCACTGTGTCCTGTTTGGACATGCCTGCAGCCGGGCAACTGAGGTCCTCGACCCAGCCGTAGGCTACTGTACGCTTCAGATTCTCGGCTCCTGCGCTTCCACTAGTTTGTCCTTCCGTGCATGATTCGATTAGGCCTGGTTTGTAGAATAGGTAGAGGGTCGGTGAGAGAGGGCTCACTTGCGGGATCCCTGTCGGTGTTAGGACACGTTCAGTCAAGCCCTCAGGCATATATGCGCTAATACTCGTTTCTATCCAAACACCTTGGCTATACTATTTCTATCTCCGCCTTTAACGATATCGAACAAACCTGCACATTCTATGCGTATGTCTCTATGGCACACATTGCCCTATCTTGAAACCGTATCTACCCTGGCTATACATAATATAGTGGCGAGAAATCCTCGGCTAAAAGCTATGAAATGAAGAAGAGAGGGGAGGGTGTTTTGGATATGGACTCCTTGGAGTGTCTAGATTAAACCTATATGATCATAATGGTTGGGTGCTAACATTAGCTGATTGATCTAGATTGAGCACCTAGGTTTTAGCATATATGAGGTTAGACATAATATATATATGTATATCTAACCATAAACGACAAACGACCGGTTAAATACAACCACCCCCATTAACCTAACCTAACCTAACCTAGCCATTCGCCAGTCTAAAGAAGATTGCTTTAGGACCCTATTCTAGCTACCTATTATTATATTCTAGTATACTTGATTAATAACACTATGAAAACATCAATGTCAAATATATCTTCAGACTATCCTGGTCACATTTATCATCCCACGTGCTGCGAGACTTCGCGGAAGGCTCCATGCTTTGGGAAAACGGGTTCTTCATAAGGCATGGATGATAAAACAGATTCTTGAGTCTTGGTATTAGAATAAGCCCTTACCCTGCCAGGATATGGCATGTCGTTATCATAGAGGCGGCCATAAATAGGATATGCATCCACTTCCAAACTTCAACCCCCCTTGCCGATCATCGCTGTGATGAGGCTTTTCAATCGGAAGTCGAAATCACGAGCACAATTATCCATTAGGTCATATGGGGAAGAATAAGCGATTATGTGACCGGGTTTAGCACTAAGAGGTCCAGTCCCTTGTTTGCGATTTGCATTCGGTTCGAGGCTCGAAGTCCAGGTTTACATCACAATTATAGATCCCCAGATGTTCTCCAAGTCCACAGATAAAATACCAGGTTTTGTTAGATATCCAAAAATCTAGATGATACTTCGATTTCATCCAATTGAAACTGGCTCCGAATATACTCGTCATCAACCAGTTCATCGAGCATCGCCCAAAAGTCATCTTGATCCGTGGGCAAAGGTGGTATAGACTCGGGTATGGGCTCAATAGAGAAATTTCTATTTTCAGGTAAAACAGACGTATTATCCAGGTCCCCGTGGAGGAACTGTGTAGAAACCAAGCCTATCATCCGTTGGGCCAGTACCTCAAAGCAGTCACGGAACCTGGTGGCTGTGGGCCACCTCTCGCAAATGGCAAATAAAACGTTACTGGTGGCTCTTATGTCGTCGAACTGAGCTAAGCTTGGATGGCGCTTATCCACCCACATGCAATACAATAGGGTAAGACCCGCCGTAAAAATTGAGTGGAGAGCGAGAAGATTCCAACCTAGAGGTCTTCGTTGGTGTAAGGTTTTATAATGCTGGCAGATATCTCCCGCTGCTCGAGCACTCAGTGCGAGGTACTCCTCATCCTTTAATGACATTGCGCTGTAGGTGGATAATTGGGTTATTCGGTGTTGTAGCAGCATTCGTAGAGCTTTATTATATTGGATGAGAAAAAACTCTTGCGTACTGTACAGACAGTAGTTCAGCTCCGACTGGCGTTGAGTGGTACGTGAACAAGGCACAAATTGTAGCCAGTCTACAAGTTCATTGTAGAATCTGTCAATGTCCTCATCAGAAGAGTTGTTTTGGCTAGCTGATGGGCTACCGGCGCTATAGAGGTGTTGTTTGATTCTGCTCTCAAGTCTTCTAAGCCGACACATGTGAATGAAAGAAGACAGATTCGGGGATTTTGGTTCGTCAAGGGTATGTTGCTGGTCGTCGAGCTCAACGGGCAACTGATGAATAGCGCAGGGATTAAAGCAAGTACTGCAAGAGCGTTGTACAATTACTTACATCAACGTCAATATCACCTTCCGACAATGCAAACGGCCGACCAAGGGTCAAGGAGATCGCACGGTCAAGAACATAAGCACTCCAAAAGACACGTCGTCGGAGTTGTATACGGTAGCAATCCTCCGGGGACAAGTCACTAGATTTTATTTTTCGGTGCAGGCCCAATTCCACCGCGTATCGAATGGCAACTCCAACTATGTGCCAACTTCCAAGGTTGGAAATACTGTGTGGAGAACGAAGGACATAGACGACCAAAAGAAGCAGGCATTGAATTCTTTGTAATCCAGGTGTTTGAAGGGCACGGTCCATGTGTCGAATCGCTTTTGAATAATAGAAGTCAGGACAGACCTTCTCCATTTCTAGGTGAAGTTGAGTCATTCTTGCACTGATGGCCAAGACCATATGAAGCTGGAATAGCTTCGCTTGGTCGGTCTCGCTATTCAGGATGACGTGTTGATACTGATCAAGGAACGCGTAGAAGCAAGGTTTGTCAATGAATGGGTATCGTGAGTGAATACGATCGAAGTAGATGTCTACCAGTTTCCTCTCGAGTTGGGAATCGTCTCGTTGTGCATCGCGCTCGGTTTGATGCCTCTCGATCGCACTACTGTTCGGGGATATATTCGACGATTGGCCCGATTCAGTGGCCGAGGCTACCACCGTCGTTGTGGATAATATTCCCCCAACTACCTTGGATAGAGATAGCCCAGACGTAGCACCGATAAACAGGGGTTCCGCGGTGGCATTCATACTAAGCAGGGCTACGTTGGTCGATAATTCAGCTGCCAGCGAGTAAGGCGCAGATGCCGCCTGCATATCGGGCATTTGAGACCCGGTATTTGGCCAAGCATGACGTTGTAATTCTGCTACCCTTCGTTCGAGCTCCCTTGTATAATCCAACAGCCGGGCATGCTCCTCAATCGAGTCGGCACCTCCTAGCGTCAACCCTGACCACATACAAGCTGCCCTTGTTAGTTGAACTAGCAACCATCGTTCAGAAGGGTGTACATACTAGCCCCCGCTTTTTGACACGGTCCGCAGGCCGGACGTGTCCCATTGCACTAGGTCATGTTAGCGTCCGCCTAATGGATAGGAGATTCAAGGCTTGAGTACTTTGGTCTTGCGCCTTTTACAGCGTTGGCATGCGATGGGCGCTCGAGATCGCTTAGAGAGAGAACTGATTCTACTATCGTCCATTGGGGGTGACAGCACCGTACGTGTCTTGGGGACAGAGTAGCGGTTCGGAATATGCGAAGGTAGTTAGAGAGGCAAGGGGGACTCGGAAGGAATCAAGGCGCGCCTTTAGCCTGTGGTGATACTCACGCTAAAGGACTTCCCCACATCTTTGCCCCCATCCAATGCGACCTTATTTAGTCATGGTATTTGTCAACGGTAAGGCCCCCCCCCCCCCGGCGTAAGGTGTCCCACTAATCATGTGAACCTCGCTTAAGAGGCACACCATGTAAATAGTCAACATTGCAGCTTCCTAGAAAGAGATATTAAGCTTCCTATCTCTGTGTATTATGCAGAGTCATGCAACTCGGCAGTCTGTAATCTTTACAGATAGTCTAGGCGGACGGGAACTCGTCATTGAGCGTCTAAACCCAAACAGTAAGGCAGGCCTTTCAGGCGGCGAAAATTATCAGCTGAAATTATTGTCTTAGTTACATAGGTATATTGAACCTGAAATGAATTGATCGGTGCCTATTCATCATTATACAGACGAAGCCCGTACCCTCAACATGAACTCCTGAAAAATCCCAATACAAGGCGGTCCCTTGCATACTTTGATCGACCGCTTGGTCAGATTATACACAACGGTGCAGACCGTGCAAGTCGGACCAGAATAAGGACTGGAGCCTTTTTGTGCAAATGGGCTCTTTGGAACATGCTCTACAGCGTGCTCGCAGAGAGAGTTTGGATATCCCGCATGGTCCTTAAAGGCATTCACCAAATCAGCCTCTGTAAGGAATCCAAGAAGCGCTTTCCTTCGGATACCGGCCTCAAGTCTGTCAGCACGGTACCAGGAACTACCTCCCGCTAGGGTATCCTGGATTTCTGACTGACACAAAAATGCCTGGGCATCAAAATGATTGCTATGGAGGATGTAAGGGGTATCCGATGGGCCAGAGATTCTGAAGATCTTATCAGGGGTGATTTCCAAGCATATTCCAATGTTGTCAGCGGTTGATAGCATCAGGTTGCAGGATACGTGACGCGGTGTTCTTGCGACACGCCTGAGGCCATCGGCGTAGCTCAAGCTCTCGAGGAATAGCCGCCGAAGCGCTGCTGAAGGAGGAATAGCGGGGATGTTGCCTCTCAATACACTTGTACCGAGCGGGAATGGTAAATTATCCTTTGAACTTTGCAAGGAATTGGCCGTCAAGCCTAAGCCTGCTGAGTTGATGCCCGATCTACATAGTTGGCCAGCTTCGGTTAATAAGAACATTGAGGCGAGGTTCTCAGAAGGGTCTGGGTGAACTTCCAGATATATAACTCCATCTTCACCGAGCAAGCGGCTAGACATGTCCCAGTTCTGAGCGGTGTATACGTCACCATCGCCTGTAGCTTCAGAAAAAATGATGGCGCTGGTACACTCCGAAGGGGCCTCATCAATCGGCGGATGGTGTTTCCCATTTGTCCCATCGCTTGATGTGGAAGGGATACTGATGTGTGAAAGATCGTACCGAGCATTCAGCAAAATGATGTCTTCAAGATCTACTCCAGCACCGTCCGCAATGCCCTGCATTTCGTCGAGACCTGCTCTGTAATACTTCTCCAACCCAGGGATATAGCATTCCTGAATTATCTTAAGAGCGATCGGCCTGCCTCATCATCAGTCTATCAGAAAAAGGAGTCGTTCGCGATTGAATTTACCATGCCATGAGGGTCCCCGGTTGTTTGTAGTGAGCAATGTTTAGGACAACCTTCTCTTTGACCTGCTGCCCGTGAGAAAAGCCACGGTCATAGGGCAGCCCGTGCACCACAACATGTTGGTAAAAATTAACGGATTGTTCGCTCAGCATTGTTGGTGTCTCAGCTCGGGTTTGGCCAAGATATGAAATTTGACGAGAAGTTCTTGTCTTTTATCGGTAACTGAAGTTGTTTATGCTTTTGACCAGTGGATAAACAAGGATGAAGTAGATAGATTATATAAGTAGGCATTCACAGCTGCCGTCCTGTCGCATCGGGAATTCAAGATGGCTGAGTATATCGGCAGGCTGCCGACACTTCAGGACCAACCGGCAACTTACCGACACATCGGGACGAGCCGACATCAACTTATTATCCAAACCTTTTCCCAAACACCCTCAACTTCGTGATGATCATTGGCCAGCGCGAAAGCTCGAGGATATACCTGCCTGAATATGGGCATTTAATCAGTCTGTTCTCCAAGCCGTATATGTAGAGTTACTTTGTGAAGCCCGATACGAAACCAGGTCCAGGTTGGGAACAGCGGGGAAGATAGTCCAAAAGCTCATCTGGTGTACAGAGTGAACGTGCGCATGTCCTGAAAGCAAAGGAAACCTTATAAATGTTATCGTCTGGTAGCATTCTTACCCTTCCCTCGTTTTCTAATATCGATATTTCCATGTTGACAATTTCCGTACCTTGCAACCAGGTTTAATCTCCAAGCCAAAATGGAGACCAAAAACGTATCCTCCTCGAAGCCGCGACGGACGGAGGTAGAAAATACCAAGCACTCTAGTGGCTACGATGAGGCTGTTAACATTTTCAACGGCGAAATATCTGTTGAATTCACGGAGAAAGAGGCCTCGCTAGTTCGTTGGAAACTTGACTTGATCGTTGTCCCAATGGTAAATGCAATCCAACTGTCGATATCCCTTGGTTTGTTACTGACTAGATACTTGCATGCAGATGGCATTTAGTTACATCCTGAACTTCCTTGACAAGGGTATCCTCTCAACTGCTGCTGTATACGGAATGCGGACAGATTTGGTAAGTGGGGGAGCTGTCTTCCGTCGACTTGTACGGTGAGCTCACAGCTCGGAGATAGAACCTTGAAGGGCAACAGTATAGTTGGACATCATCGATATTCTACTTCGGGTATGCTTCTTCCCTATTGGTCACTGATCCCTGCACGGCCTGACTACTGCCCACAGGTACCTTATCTGGCAATATCCGAATTCCATATTTATGCAAAAGCTTCAGATTGGCAAGTGGATAGGATCAATGATATTCATGTGGGGCCTTTGCGTATCCACAACAGCTGGTTCAGTCAATTTTGCAACTCTCGCCGTTAACCGATTCTTCCTGGGGCTTTTCGAGGCGTCAAATAATCCCGCGTTCACACTCTTGGTCAGTCAATACTTCACCAGGGATGAGCATGCCCTGCGCTCGTGTATTTGGTGGGCAGGCGGTCCAATCGGCGCCTTTATCGGTGATGGAGTTGCAAATGGTATCGGTCATGTGCATGGAAAACTGTCTCAGTGGCAGGTCTGTTCATTTTGTCTTTAATCTTTGAATTTTTCGAGCTGACAATGTACCAGTACCTCTATCTCATCTTTGGGCCAATCACTATGCTGTGGGGAATCATCGTATTTTTCGCAATGCCAGCTTCACCTATGACCGCATGGTTCTTGACGCCGCGCGAACGAAAGATCGCCGTTGTCCGGGTACTTCAGAACCATACTGGCCTACAAAATCGCGAGTATAAAGTGCATCAAGTCAAGGAAGCGCTCCGTGATCCCCAAGCGTGGATGCTGTTCTCTATTGTTTTCTTGCAGTGTATACCTGGAGGGGGTTTGACAGCAGTATGTTTTCAGACCTAAACTTGTTGCTCTGTCATTGACCCAGTTCCAGTTCAACAAGATAATTCTCACTGGCCTTGGCTTCTCCAGTGTGGAGTCTACTGTTGTCGCAATGCCGGAGCATGCTATTCAACTTGGCAGCGTGTTACTTGCGTAAGCCTTCATCTTGCTTTTGGACCGAATGACCAATTGACACGAATAGTGGTATTGTATGCTCGTGGATTGGAAATGGTAGATGCATTGCCATGATCCTCAGCAGCGTATGCGTACTTGTGGGCAGTGTTCTCCTATACAGTATGTCCCGGCATAGAACACCCATCTATATAATAGCTGACGACATGACAGCCCTCCCAGCAGACCATAGAATGTCGCGCCTCGGTGCAGTGTATTCTTTGCTGACTTGCACCGTTCCGTACATCATGTGCATGTCCTTCATATCGTCCAATATTGCCGGCTTTACAAAGAAAATGACAGTTAGTGTAAGTATTCGACTCCCTAGTCCATGTTCAACTACCTCTGATCTATGACTAACCTCTTATCACCACACTCAGGTCATGATCTTTGTGGGATATTGTGTGGGACAGATTATCACTCCCCAGTTTTTCCTATCCGAGGAAGCTCCGACATATGCCACCGGCTTCCGTGCCTACTTTGTGACATCTTCCATGATGATCGTAATAGAAACATTATTAATGCTCTATCTGCTCAATGAGAATAAGCGCCGGGACAAACGTGCGACGAGTGAAAATGTGGCCCAGGGTAGCAGTGGGCACCGTGTTTTGGAAACGGACTTGTTGGATCTCACTGATTGGGAGCAACCTAATTTTAGATACGCTTGGTGAAGGACCTCATCTTCTGGAGCGTTGGGTGTTTATTGGGTAAGACCTGATTGTATGTCTTTAGTGTAAGGACCTGGTTCGATATAAAGGCTATACATCGGCGTCGAAGTCGGAGTCCTAGTGTCACGTACAGATTCTTCCCTACCAGACGAACTTAGTGGAATTTCCTGGAAAATTGGGCAGTGTGATATTTGGCGGACCAAATGCAAAATGCACATTCCTGCAACTGGATTATTTTCTACACCAATCAAAAAGCATTTTCAAAACAGAGGTTTACTTTTTTACCTACCCCACCAGATAGAAGAATAGTAGTTGTACATGCACATTCTTCGTGAAGCAGTGAAACCCATCAAATTCGCAGAACACATGAATAAAGGCTGCATGTATCCCTAGGTCGCAGAGCAGTGAAACACACACCATGTGAATGCAGAACTTTTAGAAGCTTAATCAATCCGCCATAATATTTCTCTTCTCTTACTTCCCCTCTCCTCGTCCTACTCCGCGCTTATTAATTATCGTGTAAATCAAGCTGGGGGATGAGAAGGTCAAAAGCCGCTACGACTTACTGACTTCATCAATTACTTCCCATCCTTTTCAAAGAGGGCACTTGGTTTATTGAATGCCTCATGGATACCAAGCTTGGTATATTTTAATCAATGTCCCCGTAGAAATGCTACATGTGTGAATATAGGTTTCCTCAACCCTTCATGTAGCTCATGATAACATCGCTAGTGTCATTGTTAAACTGGCGACTAAACAAAATTATACCACAAGATTCTGGGAGGCAATGAGCTTTAGCAGGGAGAGGAAACTTGGCCATTCACACTATCTCTCCTCTTCTCACTCTCAAATTCAAACAATTGTCTCGCTGGAGGCCCAGAAAACTCATCACCTACCACAAAAGTGCCAATGTAAGAAGTATCTCTAGTCTAGCCCCTCGAAAAGTAGAGAGGACCTCTTCTAATACTACTGTCCTAGCCAATAACAGCAATCTAAAACACGTTAACGATGACCGTCCCGTCAAACGCACCAAAACTGCTCACCAAGCCGCTACTCCCGACTTGGATGAGGAATCGTCCTTGCCATCGGCCGGCACTCATTCTATACGGTGTCGGAGCGCCAAGACCTCCGTTGAGTTTCATACCGATGCGCAATCGACAAGTGACAGCGCCGACATAATCGCCAACTACTGGTCCACGCAAGGCCAGTGCGCCAACTTCGGAATACGATTACTCCTCCGATTCTTGAGATGGGGCTTGCTTGGTATCCATAGAGCTCCTTAGGTTTGGACCATTCGCAGGTAACTGATCCTTTTGTTTATCCTCTGTACCTTTGCCGCACAGTACCTTTTATACTTGGAGCAATAGACTCTTTCTTTCTTTTCTTTTTCCCTTTCGGACCTCGGTCATTCTTCACCAGTAGCGGCTTGTAGAAGATAACTTCAAATCCTTGGACATTCTTAAGGATAGTTGCCGACTCTATGATTAGAAGACAACCGAGCGAGTAACTCCGATCATCAACGAGATATTTGATCTTGTTGGCAATTCCGGTGGAGCTGATAAGGATGCGAAACCAATCACAATCCTACAAGGCTTTGACCCGAATGGGCTAATCAGTCAGGTAATAGGGTTATTTGACAGGGGCGTACAGTCGCTCGTTGGAGAACAGACCATGTCGTCGAAGGACCCGTTCGCCACCACTTGCCAGTACCACCAGGAAAGCGCAACACGATGTCTATACAAGTCTTGTAGCGCTGGTGATGGTATGAATCCAAGGTAGGTTGCATGTTCAAGCCAGGTGCATCGCCAGATCATCGTGTTTAAAAAACAGATCGAGGATGGTTCACGTATCCGATATGTTTATACTATCCTTTTGGATTCTGGCTGGGATATGCGATATAGGGCTGTAGTCCCCAAGGCAAGAACACCGCATGCCTTATACACCGGACTGATGCGATTGTTGTGTTAACCCCTTCTTGAAACAGTTCGTCCAGTCATTTGCCTCGAAGCGAGCATCACTCGGTGTGTGACTGTCACATCTCCAGGCCTTCAGCGCCAACTCATGCTAGATCGATTACAGTGACAGCTACAATCGCGTCAACAAGGCAATTTTTGTTTTTCAGAGTGACTACCATTTGTGTCTGAGCAAAGCAGACCCGCGCTGAGGATCTATTCATCAAAGGATTCTCGATCATGCCAGTTCCAACTGCCAACAGCAACGATATCATCATGTGGCATCTCCTTTGCAACAAGGATGGCAGCAGGATATCTTACAATGACGGTACGGCCATCTCTAAAGCCAAGATACACACGTCTGACTTACCGAACTCTCGTCATATTCTTGGATGGTGTTCTGAGATGAGGTTTTACGCAGGTTTGCACATCCCTGGAATAATCTTATATCATAAACGTGCTAAGATGAATAGGCGCCCATGACGCATCGTACACTACACACAGAATTCAAGGCTCCTAAGGGCCTCAGGCATTTTACTTCTATCCAATGTATTGAAATCCATGGGACAAATCATTACCAGGGGAACTGCGTTCAACCTCTGCAAAAAGGAGTTCCGGTTTCATACAACCCGCAATGGTTATGTATGGAAAAGCTGAAATGGATCGCCAAAAAGCTTGTTGTGCTGTGGGATGAAGAAGACAAGCGTGGATGGTTGGGTGAATGGAACTACAGCCCTGTTACATCTTGTCCACGCATCTGTTGAAAAAATATAGAATGAGCGAATTCTCCTCTGCGGCTCTTTTCAGTTCTACCCAGTTTCAATATCCGCGCCCGTATGAGCCGAGTTCTGCAGTTCGGGCTTAGGTCAATAGGACCAACATGTAGCTGCGAATCTACGAAGGTGATGAAAGGCCCATGCGGTTCCAGGACCATGTTACTCGTTTCTACGAACTCATGGAAAAAATGATTGATTATCATTTGCCGCTTTGGAGTATAACCCGAATATGAGCTTAACCAGATCGCAACTGGAAGGCTGTGACTTTGATGATCAATCATGCTGGGCGTGACACTATTTTTGCTAGAGAGGCCAAGTGGATACCGCCGCCATGTCTTGATTGGATTTGACGCGATCCGTTCATGCAGTGACATTCCTTGGTCGTGGGTCCAGCGAAATTATGCGACCAATAGACACATCCATAAATGGGCGCTACCAAGCGGACAGGACAGTTTTACCCTGGCCGCCTCCCGCGCCAACCTCCAAGAAAAGGGACTATATGCTATGATAAATTGCAATCTACCCCAGTCAAATTGACGAACCAGCTAGTTTGGTTCCTTCCAGAGGAGCTCGCTACAGGATGCGAGTGCAATATTGAAGAGGGAAGGAAACATTCGGACATCGTCCAGGTTCTCCTACCCACCTCGACTTCACATCTATCCCAGGAAGTACACAAAATAGACCACGGCATCAACGGCGCTGTCATTTTCGGGTATAATAGCCTACATCCATGGTATTGGCCGGAAACAGTCGAGCCGTCAAAGACATCTATTCCATCTACTTTCGACCCAGTAAAAGATCGCAGTAGTCATCTGTCGACCGATAGTGGAATTGGGAATAGTTTAGGTTTATCAGCCGCCACTGAGGCAGATAGTGGCTTTGAATCAAGCACAAGTCAACATATTGCGGAACAAAGCTCCGATCAGCGACCAGGGCGCATGGAGATATTCCCATCCTTGGCCACTGCAGTCTACACGGTCGGCATCATCTGTGCCCTTCACGAAGCGCTTATGGCAGCCCGGGTCCTATTTGATTCATACCCATGAAAATGTGATATTCTCGGCGCATGATCCAAACTCCTCACCAATTCCACCGCAGACGTTGCCTCTAACATGAAGCGGGCCTTTAGCCGTCATAGGTTTTGCATGTTGGTTGGGATTGTTGGCAGAGCACCTTCTATCGGAATTTGATGTTCGCCTAGGGGATCGTGCTAAGCATGCCACTTGGCACTGGAGTCGGTGTTCTACCGTACGACACGAAGAAAACTTTAGAGCAAGGCTGGTTTCGGATGAATGGATATTTGCAGCCGCCCCCGCGGTCTCTGAGATCTGTTTTGAGTGAAATACAATGCGATCCACGGCTTACTAACGTCCCTCTTCGACCATATTTACAACGGATCGCAGGTATGAATAGCAAATACAACTATGTTGGACAAGAATATGACATTCTCTATGCATCTGACTAACCTCACTCAGAACATCAAGACACGTGTGATGGTCACCGCCGTCCTAATTCGGTCGAGGAAATTGATGCAACTTCAGGTTGGATTCTCCAAGGGGGAGAGAGAATCCTAAATCATCCCTCGGCTTCTAGGTCCCAGCTAGATTACTAAAATTTCAAACAGGGCATACATATCCGGACCCGTAGTGCTGCACTTTGGTTATAATACATTTCCTACTTGGGCTGTGGCGGAACAGGGCCAGCCACAAAGAATACAGAACTTGACCAGGGACCCTGCTCGGTGGAGACTATTAGAATTTACTTTCCGCTCGAGGTGGCCGATCTTTGAGCTTCGAAGCCGATGGTGCAAGGGGCCTCCAGCAGTGGTGTGATTTTGTAGGTACCAACGCCCTTGAACCGCCTCACTAGCGACAACGGCTGAGAGGGAAATAAATTTTGTCAAAAATGAGACGTCTAAGTGAACTGCCCGAAACGTAGGCCATCACCATCGTCAGTTTCCTCCTAGGTAGTACAGATAAAGAGGTATATGAGCCGGAGGATCCATCAGAACCCTTAAGGGTATAGTATTTCTCCCTGCTTCTACCTGTCGGCTAGGACTCGGGGATTTCTATCTGAGGTTAGACTAGGCGTAATCGGTGAGAATGTGTGGATTGGTCTACGTATTACTATCTGAGGGACAGCCAGTCGTGTTTCTGCACATGTGGCTAGCTGAAAAGCGTGATATAGAGTACAACAGCTGCGCCGACACTGAGAGCCAAACATTCCTTTACAGTATCTCTTCTGCTCCAGTAGGTTCTAGAATAGCAGTCTCTATTAATATCTACCTATTAAGTGTGGGTCGAGATAAAGGGTTAGATGTAGATTAAGCGTTCACTGAAAAACGAGTGTCCTTATAAGTTATCGACACCCACAAAAATGTGGGATCGCAGTGTTCGGCGACCATGTTTGGTGATGCAGGCCGTATGCCGTTTAAACCTGGGTCGTTGGCGAGTAGAAAAAGGTCCCTGTACCAAAGCACGAAGCAATTGAGCTCCCTAACCTGGTCGAACGAGAAATCTGTTGAGCATATAATCCTGCAAGAAAAGTTTCTTCAATAACACCTCTTGGCGACCGGCCAAGTCGGCTGTAGCTCCTGTCTGTACTACATTCGATAATGGGACGCGACCTTGATAGGTCTGGTCTCACCGTCCGAGTGAAGCCAAGGACTGCATTCAGGATCTCCTTCATCCGTGATCAACGACGGAAGGTGGGCTCATCCGTTTCTCAGTCCGGCTTCGGAACTCTACTACGGACACAGGACGCAAGGTGGACATGACAGTCGTAAGAGAAAGGCACTGTTGCCTGTCAGTAGAGTGGTATCAGTTAGTCAATAAGCTTCTCGGTCCGTGGCTTGGCATTACGAAGCGGAATGAACTCGTGTTGATCGAGTCACTCATTTCCTGATCTCCTTTAGTCCGAGGCCACGAGAATACTCACATGTTCGACAGGGTTATGGGAATTCTGCACAGAAAAAGCAATCATGCACGCCTTCCTTCAGCTAATATTGCCCGACTATCATCTTGAACATCACAAAGTGCACACATGTGAGCTCGGCAGTTCCGAGCCAGAGGCCATTACCCCCCACTCTACCACCCTTATTTCCCTTGCATTGAGCGCTAAATGCTACAGGGGAATCTGCTCATGGTGCTTTGATTATCATGCAGGGGGACCAGCAGCCCCTCTGCCGTTTGCGGGGACGGACGAAAAAGTCCGGAAATAGGTCACCGGAGATATACCGGCATTATTAACCGCGGAAGGCAAAGGGTCAGTGAGTGGTTTTTCCATCCGTCCCTCTCTAAATAGATCTGGTCTGTGTCTTCGGCATCAGCGGTACGGAGAATTTCCCGACTGATTCGAAGCTTTTTTTCCACTTGCTCAGACAGTCGATCTTCAAACGGTGAGTGGGATGGTCAGTCTCTCGCGATAGACGGAATGAGAGGAATCTCGGCATGCGACGCGATCCGTGACGGGTAGAAGATCGGCCGCAGGAAGCAAACTATTTGCAGGCTAGTCAGAAAATGTCGAGCAACAAGAAAACGGAACCGCATGGAAGCCATACTTCCATCAATCTCATTCGAGAACCGTTGACTCGTCACGATCCTTCGTCTCCACTGCTGAGCGGGTTGCGCATGGAACTAGTTACAATGCGGGGGAGACGGGACTCCAGCTGAACCAATATTCTTCGCATCTTGTTGCCTAGCATCTAAGCTTAACGGTTACCAACTGGCCGCATGACCGCGTGGGCACCAAGCAGCACTATCTTCATGACGCACGCATCGCGGGGTCCGAATACGAGAGACCATGAGTGGACTATTCGGAGCATCGCCCGAGCCAGAAATAGCCTCTTGGCACCCAAGGTGACTGCTGGGATTGGCTCAAGGCAGTTCGAACAAAGAACTTTTGTTTGGCAAACCATCTGATTCAGCCATTGTCCTGATGGAGGTCAACCTGCCAGGTTTCTGCTCACAGCCCAATCATTCGCTCTGTTCCAACGGTCCACCTGAAAGGATGCAACATTCATATATTAAACCAAGGCCTTCGCCGAGGAATTCACTGAATACCAAGCATGTGTTTCGCCGGGTTGCTTGACAACAGCCCGAAATTCGGGCTTCACTACGTTTTGAATTTAGCTCCGCGGTGGAGTCCGAGTGAGCCGGTCCAGCTGAATAGTAGGAGTCCTGAAGGTATACCAGATTGATCTCAGCATTGGCACCGCTTGGGCGTCTATAAAATGCATCTCTTCGCCCGAGAAGAGAACCGTTGCTCAGACACCCCAGTCCTCCTGATTGTTCTCACACAGTAGCCTTACTCCCAACCGTACGAAGCTTCATCGGAGCCCTTGCACCACGGTCATCATGCATCTTCCGATCAAGACTCTCCTGGTTTCCCTTCTTGGGGCGGGTGTTTTCGCCGTCCCGGTGCCTAAGGACAATGCGTTGATCGAGAGAAATGCTCCCTTGAACGAGTTCCTCAGCATCCTCCTGTCCCATCTGCCAGCTATTAATGGCAGCATTGAGGCAGTATCTGGCATTATCACGGACTTCGATCAGCTGGTCGCACGCCTTACTGGAGCAGAGACGACGAGAAATGGATTCACCGGCGCATGCACCGACTATACCGTTCTTTTCGCCCGTGGAACTAGTGAGCCAGGAAATGTATGTCTTGCCTTCTCGCCTTACTCACGTATTCATACTAATCCGGGACAGGTTGGTGTTCTAGTTGGGCCTCCTCTTTTCGAGGCCCTCGAGGAGGCCGTCGGCGCGTCGGCTTTGACCGTTCAGGGTGTAAACGGCTATTCTGCATCTGTCGAGGGTTACTTGGCAGGGGGTGATGCAGCCGGTAGCAAGTCAATGTACGACCCCAGCGCGCCTCCTTTCTCTATTTACTTTTTCAATATCCGAAGACGGCCTGAACCTAATTTGTAACTTTTGAACAGGGCAACCCAGGCCAGCGATGTCCTTGCAAAGTGTCCCGACACCAAGCTCATTATGAGCGGCTACTCTCAGGGCTGTCAGATTGTTCATAACGCCGTTGAGCAGCTCCCCGCCGCCACGGCCAGCAAGATCAGCAGTGTTCTCCTTTTCGGTGACCCTTGTAAGATTCCTCTTGATGCGGACTCCCGCTGATGCGAAACCACATATTGACATTACCCCTAGACAAGGGCAAGGCTCTTCCCAACGTCGATGCTTCCAAGGTAAAGACTGTGTGCCATGGGGGAGACACCATCTGCCAGAACAGCATCATCATCCTGCCCGCTCACTTGACCTATGCGGTCGATGTGGCTGCTGCCGCTCAATTCGCTGTTACCGCTGCCAAGAACTAGTTTCAGGACAAGGGCTCCTGATGCAGGTTCGGAAGGTGTTAGTTGGGTTTGGCATGGTCTGATGCAGAGTATCTGACATCGGACTGCACGTGTGACGACGATTATGAGCTCCAACAAGCGTGATGTGTTGGAGCTGGAGGCGTATATGCATTTGTGACGTGACTAATAATGTACTTATAATGTGCCATATGCTATATATAGTATGTGATAATAGACTAGTGTACTTAGCTCGCATGGTGTTTTTTATGATTCGAAGAGTAGATTTTATCGTAGCCTCACGATTCCAGGAGACTTGTATAGGAGTAGAGACTACAGCCTAGACATACAAACTACAGATGTGTTTTCCTTTCAGGTTAGAATGCTTTATTCTACTCCTTATATTCACGTAGCATTAGGTACGAAGCTTAATTTGCATCTGCTGGTTAATTTCTTTATTAGTATAATCACATGCTCTCGTGGTTGTGGTAGGTTTATATATATATATTTGAGGACCTGACAAGGAATAAGAATGGACAGATAGAAAGATCAACCTACGCCTTCAGCGTCGTTAAAAAAAAAAATACTTTATTTAATATACCTGTTTATATGAACGACTGTTGTTGAGACATTTGAGATATATATCCACCCAACCGTTCAGCCCGTTGCTTAACATTGGTAAGTTACCGATATAGCAGCAAAGATTCTATGGGTTTTGGGAAGGAATTCTGAAGAATCATGTATGTTATTTATTCTCTTATTCTAAGATTCAACTTTCTTTTTTTTTTTTTTTTTTTTTTTTTTCCCTAAAGTTTTTAGGTTTTTAGTGTGGTTTCTTTCCACCCCGAAAAGTTTGGTGGGGCAGCTCCTTGCCTCAATGTAGTAAATTCAAACAAAATCTATTAGGCTTAATTTAAGCTAGATTTGAACCTAACAAAGGATAACAGGCAATTAAGTTCTACATTATATAGTGATCAAGCTTTCGATCTACGGTGGTATTCAGCCGAATATACTGGGCGGACACTGACTAGGGTTACCGTAACATCGGCGATCGGCGCGTGAGACATCCGACATCAACCATGTCAGCGGATAACCTCAAACAGTCATTCTTATAATGCTTCCAACCCACACCGACATGGCGAGCAAAAATTCAAAGTCATATATGGATCTCCCGAGCTTCCTCCAGCCACTCCGGATTGACCCCGAGACCCTATACGAACTTTCGTATCGACTCTCGTTATCGTATAAGAAGCTAGCGGCCTCGCCGGACCAGTTCTTCCCCACTCCCATTACCCGACTTCCCACGGGCCACGAAAAAGGCCGATATCTCGCTGTCTATGTCGGTCTCTCCTACCTCAGAGTGGCCTTTATCGAACTGGTGGGGGATCGACAGACCGTGCGACGAACGTTGGAGAAGGCTTGGCCTATTGAAGAACATTTGCGACGGGACCATGCCCCAGCGTTCTTTACGTGGATCGGCGATTGTATCGCCGAGGTAGTAGGGGATAGCCTCGAGAACCAGAATGAAACAATGCCGCGGGAGCTAACGACCGGCATCTCATTCTGTTTTCCAATCAAGTAGGAGTTCTATGTGTATCGCCACGCAAATTACTGACTAACGATGGTAGGCATAAATCATTGGATGAAGCAATTCTGATGCCGACCGGAAAAGGGTTTGCCTTAAATTCAGATCTCAACCTGCACCAGGCATTGCTCGATGGCTACGAATGCCACACCCGGTCTTCAGATGGAGAGACCGAGGAGGTGCCTTCCAAGCGGCGAAAGCTCTTTAGTCTGCCGAAATTGAAAATTGCTGTCATGACCAATGATAGCACGGCGACACTTGCGTCCTTAGCGATCCATTCTTTACCCAACACACGCGTGGTAATGGGCCTCATCATAGGTGCTGGGTGCAATGCCACTGTTCCCATGAAATTGGCCGACCTCCACGATTGCAAAACGCGTCATATTCGCGCAGGAAACCCGGAAGCGGTAGAAGCGCTCGTGTCAACGGAGTGGACACTGTCCGACGCCACAGCTCCGATATTTGAGCTAGATATCCGAACGAAATGGGATAATGATTTAGACCTGCAATCTCGAAAACCAGGTTTCCAACCCTTGGAATATATGATAGGTGGTCGATATGTTGGTGAGCTCGTCCGGCTCGTCTCCTACGATTGGTTCCACACACAACTGGGGATCCCGAGGTCTTCATTACCTCTCAAAATAGCAACAGAATACTCGCTTTCAACAGACTTCCTATCCCTCGTGGTGGCCTGCAACCAGTGCAACGAACGCTTAGCAAAGAGATTATCTGAAGAGCTACCGCCCCCGCCAACAAGCGACTGGAACTGGACGCCGGATTCCGCTCGAGACCTGCGTGTCATTGCAAGCTCTGTGCAGGACCGCGCAGCTTCCCTAGTAGCAGCCGCTACTGTTGGCCTTCTTGTCTGCACCGGAGAGATTACCTTGCAGCGTCCGGGTACCTCAAACTCAAACGCCATCCAGAAGCAGTCTCCGACACAGGCCGCTCCAGATGGCAAACTCCAGACCGATCCGTCTACATCCGGGTGGAAAAATGGCCCGGAAGAGCTGGCTGTAGCTGTGTCTGGTGGAGTCATCCAGCATTATCCGCACTACAAGGAGAAGGTTCAAAGATACATTGACCAGCTTCTCATCCGCGCCGGGCCGCAGCAAGGGGGCAAAAGCGTCTTTCTCCGCGTTGCCAGTGATGGAGGGCTGATCGGCACCGGCGTCCTTGCAGGAACCGCTGCCGGGGAGATTTGGGAAATTATTGGATCGTCTTTCAATGTGGGCCTACGGTGAGGTTAATAGGGTTCATGTGAGGGACAAATGATATTATCCTTGATATAGACGAAAAGATACATAAAAAGCTTGATTATCTTGGGAATTGCACGCCATTCAGTTTGTATACTTAGGTTCGATTGTCCTTACAGGCTCGAGGGAGATTCGGAAGGGAATGAAGTCAAAATTAGAAGTGATCATATAAGAAAGGACGGGGTTGAGATCAAGACATCCACTAAACCGAGAGATAGATCGCGGCGAAAAGGCAAGGCCGGCAAACATTGCGTAAATTCATAAAGCATATAAAACGATTGCTAGGAGCCTTGAAAATATAAAATCCTCTAGCATTATCGATGTTTCAATACAATTCATTAGTGTGCCTCAGGTGACACTTCTGCTCTTCTATCTCATGAACCATAGCAACACCCACTCATTATACAACCAAGCAAAAAACCACACATCTATCGAAAGATTCCGTCAACGTGGTTGTGATTCAATGTTCAACCTGTTTTGTACCCTTTTCATGAGGATAGTGTGAAAAATAAGCGAAAACCGACAAAGGGAAATCAAATACAAAACAACTCCAATATAACATGCTGATGTGACAAACCACCGTAACGCCGCTCCAATGAAAACCCCAGATATGTCTCAATGCTCCGACCATCGCTCTCAACGTAAGCGAAAGGCCAACACGGAGATACCAACATCAGACCAACTGCTGGAACGAGAGCGCGTACTTGGCCATGTCAATGCTTCATGCGACATGGTCAAGCACAAGGTCTCGCGATGTACGGTGTCCCTCGCACGAGCATAGGTGTGATGGCTAGGATTATTGCGAATCCAGTTGCCATTCCGGTTCAGTCTCAGTGTTTACCCAAGTAGGCTCTTCTTGACCAGGAATAGGCTCGGACAGAGCCTTTTTCAACGCTATCTGTTGTTCTTGCTCCTCAAGTGACAGTAGCTCAAAGGCAGCAACACCTTCATCCCACTTGGTCACACAGTCCTTATTCCAGTTGCATTGCTCAACTTCACCGTAAACTGGATGGCTAAACCGTGGATGTTTCGATGGCCAGCTAGATGCGTGGTAGTGGTGCTTGACCTTAGCCCCCCTGGCCTGGTGGTTCCCTGAGTCCGAGTGGCCTTGCCCAGCGGCAAAGGCCTCAACCGGGAGAACCAAGAACCCACCGACTAGCTTTGACTCGAGGAGGTTATGAAAAGTCTTCCATGTCACCTGGTGGCCCGCACGGATACTCATCTCAGTCAGCACGGCCGTTGTAAACGCTGACGGACCCGTTCCACTGATGATATCATCAAAATCCAGTTCAAGTTCAGCGATTGATTTCCCTTGCTTGACCGAAAGGCCGTGCAACCACTCGAGAATATTCTCTACCAGTCGCATCATGACTGGCTGGCGTGGCTTGGCTACGAAGGTCCATTGGCAAAAAGACTGCGACTTGGGACCGAGGATTTTGTGATCCTTGAAATCAGGTTCATCAATTTCAACCCCAATCACGAGGTCAATTTCTTGTTCGTCGAAACGATCGGGGATGAATTGGTCAAGTGGTCGAAGCGCTTCGACATCGATGTCGGCCCAAACGCCGCCGTCTACGTACATAATCAAGTATCGTAGTAGATCGGCCTTCACGATTGCGGCCGTCAGGGAGCGGTAGGTATCCACGATGTCGGGTCGGTTGAACCCATCTGGACCAAAGTGTGTTTCAACATAATAGAGGTCGTTTTGATCGGTCAGTACTTCGTAGCGATAACCGGGGTTCTTGGAGGTCCAACTGCGCGCTACCAGAAGGTCGCGTTCCTCAAATTCGAGCGGATTCACTTTCCATGATTGCCAGATTTTCTTGGGGAAAACACGGTGGGTTTCACAGGAACGGTATGAAAGACCATCGCTCAGCTCACCGAACGTGTCCGTAATAAAGAGATAAGAGACAAAGATGACGGCTGCGAGGCATCCGGGGATGACCCTGCGGATCTGTCTCGGTAGGCAGACTCCGGACATTGAGGGCATCGTTATTGTTGCTGAAAACGCATAACCAAGGCTGGAGGATAGATCAATGGACAGAGAAAAATAGGAGGAATGGATGTAATCGGACGTTTATGACCTTCGCCTATCGGGCTCTGCGGAGATTTGTCTGGTGCCCCCGCTGCTCAACAGGATTTTTGCTGGATCATCCTTACATCTTTGTCTTAATTTCGCTAGTTTTTAGCTGTGCAACTTTAGCGTGGATTGTTCTCCTGGCACTGAGTGGCTGTGTTTTAGCCTGCACCTTGAGCGCAATGCACACATGGACGACATTAAGCTCATTTGGGGTAAAGTCCAGATCCCTCTAGTGCGCCACTAGAGCATCTGTTCAACGTGCCATTGGAAGGTCCCTTTTTCTCACTGAAGCGGCGCAATTCCCACAGTGCCGGGGGGGGCGTCTGGGGTAAGCCTCGGCTCTCTTGTCACATTGGGAGCCAAGTGATTTCCCCCGATGCATGTGTCTTAGTCTCTGTGTGACGATAAGACTACACGAACTGATCATCCTGCTGACGACTGCTCCCTGGAGTCCACTGTTGGGCTGGTATTATTGGCCCAAATTTCCTCGGAGTGTTGCACTCAAGAGCTGCATGTGATGTGGAATGCCCTACTCGAATTATTCTTATCTTTCTCACTGCGTAATCTGATACATTGATATTCTCATTCTCGATTCCCCAAATTTCCCGTTCTCCATTCCCCGGCCTCCGCACGAGCCGTGCTGGGTACGATCTCCCGTCCAAGAGACCGCCCGGACCAGGATCGTCTCCGCCTCAAATACTACTTTTCGTCATCCTTCCGCGAGGGTAATTGCGCGCACTCCTAGCTCTCCCGGGCATCCAAATCGCCATGATTACAAGTTGCTACGAAGACAATTCCGTTCAGGATGTTCCCAAAATGCGTACGGTAGACCTTGATAGCACTCTAGAAAAGGGATATTGGAGATGCCGCCCGACCCCTGGTTTCCGGTCTTTTCCTACCCGGGCTGCGCGGTGGTGTGTTGATCATCTCCGGCCGGCATTTCTGACCGGAATCGGTGGGCACAACAACACCCAACAGGCCAGGCGCACCGCGTACCTCGACGGTCTGCGTGGCTTTGCAGCCTTTCTGGTATACTGGGGTCACCATCAATTATGGGCTCACGATAGTATCGGGGCCGAGTCAATTTTTGAAAATGCCTACGGCTACAAGAAGCAGCATTACCTTGTCGCCTTCCCCGGATTGCGCATTTTCTTCTCCGGGGGGCACTTCGCGGTGAGCGTCTTCTTCGTGTTGTCGGGATATGTGCTCTCGGCCAAACCGTTGTCGTTGATACGGTCCGGTGACTATCTTTCAATGGGCGACAATCTGGCATCTGCTTTATTCCGACGCTGGCTACGACTGCACATTCCCATCATTTGCACCAGCTTTATTTACATGACCTACCTCCACCTGTTTCGCGTCCGGGCAATTCCAGAGCTCAAATCGACGTACGGGGAAGAGCTCTGGAATTGGTATGTCGAGCTTAAGAACTTCACGTTCATCTTCCGCACCGGCGGAGAGCCTTGGTTCACCTACAATTTCCACGCGTGGTCTATCCCCGTGGAGTTCCGCGGCTCCATCGTCATTTACACCGCTCTGCAGGCATTCTCACGGTGCCGGGCCAACGCGCGGCTCCTGTGTGAGCTCGGACTCATTGTGTACTTCATGTATATCGTCGATGGCTGGTTTTGTGCTCTATTCATGGCCGGCATGCTGCTCTGCGATCTCGATCTGCGCGCCGCCCGCGACGAGCTCCCCGATGTCTTCCTGATGCTAGAGCCGTTCAAAGAAGCGATCTTTTACGGCATGTTGTGTATCAGCATTTACCTCGGTGGAGTACCATCCCGCACCTGGGAAGCCCACTTTCTCCGGGAATCCCCAGGATGGTACTACCTATCCTTCCTCAAGCCACAAGCGGTGTTTGATTTCAAATGGTTCTATCTCTTCTGGGCCGCCACCTTCTTAGTGGCCTCCATTTCGCGGATCCACTGGCTGAAAAGCTTCTTCGAAACGCCGTTCAACCAGTATCTTGGCCGCATCTCGTTTGCCTTCTACTTGGTTCATGGACCCGTTCTCTGGGTCCTCGGGGATCGACTCTACGCCGCGGTTGGATGGTCCAGGGGGTCGCATTCGACGGATTGTCCGTGGTGGATCAATCGGTTGCCTCTCCCCAAAACTGGCCCACTGGGACTGGAGCTCAGCTTTCTCGCTCCACATCTCATCCTGCTGCCGCTGACGTTTTGGCTGGCAGAAATAGTCACGAAATTTGTGGACGAACCGAGTGTGCAATTTGCACAGTGGCTGTATCGGAAGACAATGGCACCAGCAAACCAATCATAATGTGTAAATTATTTTTTTTTGTTAGTGAGAAGAGTTTCATGTTGTGTAGACCGTGCTTATCTTTCTTTTTTCTTGCCACTTTCTTGTGTGATCTTTTTAGCAATCCTTGAATATTATCGGGCGGCACGTAAGATTGCGGAAACTCTACCGCGGACAATTTGCCAACCATGGTTAAAGGAGCAACGCCAGGCCAACATTAGATTAATTTAAAATTAAACACCATCCCAGAGAGGTCTTGCGTAGACCTGCAGATGTCACATGTGAGAGTTGCATTGAACTCAAGATAAGTGGATCCAGAGACGCCAGACCAGTGAGAAGGAGTTGGGGACATGGGGGAAAAAGCTCTAAGAAATCTTAATCCAGCCACTAGACCCGAGCTAAAGAGAGCTAAAGAGAACTAAAATCTCATCCCGAACTAGACTTACCAGACGAACTAATCCACAACCCTGGAATCCCTGAATTGGCGTGAGGGGAACACGGCCGAAAAATAGCGCAGACGGGACAAAAGGTGCACTGCTGCAGGATGCCCTAATTTACCTCCTCTCGGGGTCTTTTTCCCTGTCAGCTTCCAAGCTACCACCCCCCGTACAATAGGCCAGTGTTTGCTCAGTTCATCGGAAGTGCTTTTCCTCTTACCCCTCTTTCCTTAGTCATGTTGGCTAAAGGATTGAAGCGCATCGTCCCCGTTGTCGGTGCGTTGCTGCTGCTGGCATTCCTGGGGCTTCAATTGTACCATCGTAATTATATTCATGGTGATGGGAGTGCCCCGGTCGGCCATACCATTCCTACGCCCAATGTGAGCTCCGGCGAAGAGTCCAGCAAGGACAGCTGGCGCCATCATTACGATGGTCAGCAATATGCAGAGGAACCCACCAGTCTGGCGGGAGCTCCCGACACCAATATAGACTTGCCCAGCACGCATATTGAGCTGCTGTCCGTATCAACACCGGACAAGAAACTATTCAAAATTGACTTCGGTGGCCGGCAAGCCATCAACCCCAGCATCATCCCTCACCCCGAGCAGCCGAAGACATGGATTATTACCGCGCAACTGCACAAGTCTTCCGAACACCGCAAGAACTCGGTCTGGTTTGCCGAACTGGTCTGCGACGCGGTCTTCCGCGACGGCGGACGCACTCTAGGCTGCATCGAGTCTCCGCTGATTCTTCCGATCGCAGCCACAGTAGGTGACAGCAATAACTGTCGCGGCGAGCTATCGTTCTTCGCTCTCAATGTCGGACCGCATGATGCGCGTGTCTTCTATGGGCCCGAAGCGCCGTACGCGATCTACGGATCGAACTCCGGATTCACCTGCTTCGGACAATGGATCCAAGACTTCCGCCCGCTAGTCGACTGGAAGGGGACCACGGATATCCTATCCGATCATGGGTTCCGCCAGGCGACCGAGCTCCAGCGGCCGCTCCCCTTCGCAGCCGTCGAGAAGAACTGGTTCCTCTTCTGGGATGCGACCGGCCAGGCGTACGTTCATTACGACGTGGCTCCGAGTCGAGTCTTCGCCCGACTTGAGCTCGACGGCTCTGTGGGACCAGATCTGTCGGCTTTAGCAGCTGGCAGCGATGCGCAATGCCTACAGCGATATCTACCAACGTTGCAGGACCAAGAAATGGAGTCAATTCACCAGGCGACCAATTCTTTGGCCATCACGCTATGCTCGCGGTCGGATCCGTCGTGTCAGGTCAGCGATCTCAATACATACATTCTCACCATCTTCCAACACAAGACTTTCTATTCGTTCCATAGTGTGTATGAGCCCTATGTCATGCTGTTCCGTCGGACAGCCCCGTTCGACATTTACGGCTTATCGTCCAAGCCGCTCTGGATCTCGGGTCGTGGAACCCCAGGTCAGGGGAAGAAGCCCGATGCGCTGACCACGGAAGAATCGAAGACATGGAACCACACCCAGATGCTCTATGTGACCTCCATCAGCTGGAAAGCTCAGGGTCAGAAGTATCATGGGTATGTGGATGATGTGCTGTTCGTCGCCTTTGGTCAGGAGGATGAAGATACGGGCGGAATTGATATTGTCGCCGGTGATTTATTGAAGGACATTGGGCTCTGTGGGATGTTATGAGCGACGTTTATCTTTTGGTTTCTCTTTCTCTTTCTCTTTCTTTCTTTTGTTTCTTATAATCCTTCAGACCTTGTATGTATAGTTATCATTTCTCTTTGGGGCTTCCGGATAGTAATTGGAGTTTATACCCAGTGTCATGGCTTTCAATAATGAACCACGATGTTTCTGCTTCCTCTCTTAGTGATTTCTTGCGTATACAGATAAACTTAGGTTCGGATCAACATGCCCACTTAATAGAGTCAGGATCGTCCGATTGACATGAAGATCATTGTCGGTAGATAACCTTAGTAGAGCTGGCCGGTCATAGACCGTACATATACTGTCGGACTCAATTCTACACGCTGCCAGAGCTACTGAATGTGTCGCTCCCAGAACCGAATTCGTGGTAGTGCATTCCTTTTTACAGTTTCTTCCATACTATATAAAATCGCAGGGACCCGCAGATCAATTCATCCCCACCAGAAAGCTTTATCCTCGCTCGTCTATTCTCCCTATATTACAACAGGGCTATTCATGGATTTTCAATGATATAGCCGCGTTCTCGGGAAGACACGTAAACAAAGACAAAGGATCATCAAGTCGACACAGACGAAATGCTTTTTCTTCGCCCACTTTCACCACTGGACAGTGTTTGTTGAACACTATATAGCTTACCGCTATGATTGCCTATATTGCCACAATCCTAGCTGTGCGATATGCGGTGTTGCCTTTCGTTGAAAGTGCATCGGCTCTTCATCGCCAAAGGCCCTGAAGCGACGAGATAGGTTCGTCGAGAGATGGCGCGAAGCGGTGTGGTCAACTCGTACGTTAAAACGGTGACGAGGTCCTCTCCGGCGTCTACGGATTCTCAGTCTAGTTTACTCAGCAGTACCAAAACCCTCGAAGGCATGTCGGACTAAATAGAGTTTGTAAAAGGAATTTGATAGAATTGAGGAGCTGCAGCAGCATTTTGACGGCCCATGTGGGGGAATACATAGCTCAAGTAGGACTATCTGCATGCGGGTTTTGGTCCGCCATCAAGGTGATGAATTAGAAGAAGGCCCTTCCAAGTCGTAAGTCTCACCTCTACGCACAGCGAAACCTATCACCTACGCGGTTCGTGGCGAAAAGACAAAAGTATACTAAACTTACCCCCAGGTTCCAAGTCATGTAGGGTGAATAGCTGCTTGGTCATGCCGATGGAATCTTGACGTCCAGTGAACTACGGTGTCCCCAAACCAACTATAGCTCCACGCCAGTCTACTCAAGTACAAAAATAATAAATCTGAACCATTCAGATTAAGGTCATCTATATACAAAAGATTATATTAAGATAGACAATAAGATATCCAGAAAAGCTGGACTAGAAATACATTCACGGGGGGGTACTATATAGCACACACCCGACGTCGTTAAGCCATAGCCCTTAAGGCTTAGCAAGCTGTTCTTTCCGGAAGAAGAGTATATAACCACCACAAATCAACAACTGACAGATAAGCGCCGCCCAAAACCACGCATTCGCCACCGAACTCCCGCCAAAAGTGGGATCAGGCGACACCGGCCCAGGTCCAACGTTATTCGGAGCGAACGCCCTCGCACAAATAGTAGCAATAGAACCAACAACTTGCGAGCAAATGAGGCAGAAAAGCATATGCATACGAGTCAAGGTCTGCAAGAGAATGATACCGAACCCGAGACCCTGGATCGAATCCAGCACACCCAGCCAGAGCCAGACACTGCGGGACGCGAGAGCTCCAGCGGTATAGCTGCCGGAGACCCAGGGGAGGTAGTAGCCGATTCCGGAGACACCCCACCAGATCTGGGCCCAGCGGGGGGCGCCCAGGCCGCAGGCGAAGACGGGGAGGAACCAACTGTGGGATTTGAAGTAGCGGCTGACGACGAATAGGAAACCTGCCCATACGAAGCCGTAGAATACAACACAAAGGATGACGATTTGCCATGGGTGGGTGTGATTGGATGTCCAGAGGACTGGGAGAGGTTAGTTGTTTGTGTGTTGATATAAGGGGGGGTGGGGAGAAAAGATTTGACTTACATTGCCAGTTTCGGCCGTATGGGGCACTGAGGAAGAAGTTCTGGAGGATGACCGCGACGAAATTCCAGAGGACGATCTTACGACGGAACACGGACTTGTAGAAGGATGCGACCTTGCCCGGGGTTTGACGGTAGTAGTTGGGGAGACCGAAGAGCAAGAGCAGTCCAACGGCGAAGAGGAAGACAGCAATCGGGTAACAGATGGCACTGGTAGGATTTCTGTTAGCAAAGTAGAGCAGTTCAAGGGGACTGTGAGTACATACGTCATCTTCCAGGAATTAGCGATGTTGTTCGTCGTAGTTAACAAGCCATCGCTAGACGCCTTGGACAGAGTCGAACCCCAGTACCAGAGCGCAATGACATAGGCAGACTGGATACCTTGGATGAGGCAAGCACGGAAGATCCATGTTTCGACAGGGGCACCACCCTCGTCACCGAAGTTCAGGGCGAAGAAGATAGATCCACTGGAGGAGGCAGCGGCGTAACATCCACTACCGATGTTCTGGATCCATCCCCGGCTGAATTCGTTGCTTTCGAAGTGAGCGGAACCGATGAGGATGAAGGCGAAACCGTAGAAGAACCAAGGAGCAGACAGACAAACGACAGATTTGAAGTAACGGAAGCAGAGCCACCAGAGAATAGACGTGATCAAGTATGTGGTGGCAATTCCGTACAGTTTCTCGGCCGTCTCACCAACTTCACCTGTAAGCAGTGTAACCTGGTACGAGTTGGCAGCGATAATCTGTCCCAAGGCTAGGAACAGAGAGTAGATAGGCCAGTCACCGACACGGATCTGCATCCACTTCTTAAGACCAGTTGGAGGAACATAGTCCTTTCCAAGCAGAAATTCGTCGTCTTCAGTGTCTTGAGAATTATTTCCGTCACTACCACTCATGCGGGAGCCGTTATCATCGTAGAACGAACCTATGGGAGAAGCACCATGCTTGTCACGATATACCGACGGCGTTGGAGATTTGGTCCGCCCAAGTCTGGCATCGCGGAATTTGTCAAACCATTCCTTCTCACTCTTGATCAAGTATTCTTCAATACACAGTTGAGACTCGGAATTCGTTCCATTGAGTTCGTCAAGTCTCTTGTCGAAGGCCTTGTAGTACTCGCCAGTACTATCGGTAAAGAACGGATCGACCTTTTGCAGCTTGAAATCCTTCTTGCCACCGACAACGGAGTCAAGTGACAAAACGGAGGCGCTACTCAGACGGTTGCCGGGGTCAAGGAGCTTAGGAGGAGGAAGGAGAGTCTGAGAAGCAGTCGGGGGCGTTCCGGGACTCGAAGGAGGCTGCACCGACATAGGATGCAAGGAGTCTTGACTGTAGCGTCTGGCGCCTGGGCTCAATGGCATCCGGATACCACCCTGTTGTTGCTGAGCCTGCAACCGGCGGTTTTCCTCGAGCTGGGCTGGTGTGAGCGTATACTCATCGTCCGCATAATGGTTGATGATGTCATCGTCACTGTCCTCTTCTTCAACGTCAGTAATTGCCCCACTGTTGTGGTCGTCAGTCTCTGGAATGGCCTCGCCCTGGCGCCCGCGACGGCCACGGGTGCTCTGGTGGCCAGGACCGGAACGAACACCGAGGGAAAGCTGTCGCTGGAGGCCTGATTTCGGCTTTTCGGTGCCGCTGGGGCTGGGATCTCTGCTGTAACTGGTCTTCGGCTGCGTAACATATTCACTCAACCGGTTAAGGTTAGAGTAGCTGCTGTCACGAGAATGAGAAAGAGGATTCTGCATACCCGGAGGCATGAGTGGGCTTTGCGGTTGGGTCATAATGCCCATAGGAGTGGTAGTTCCAGATGGAGTGAAGGGGCGACCGTTGTGCTTAACCAGTTCCTTGTTGTGTACCTGGATTGCCGTAGTTTGCAAGATCTCCAGATCCTCAACCCATTGAGCGACAGGGAAACGCTGTTTGGCAGATCGGGCACGCATCTGGGCTCGTGTCTCTGTTTTCGAGCTGAGCGCGGCATCAATAGCGAGCTTGAACTGGTACAGAAGATGGGACGTCGCGGTAGATTCAACATTATACCACCATCCAGGCATTTGTCCGAGACCACCAACACGAGCACCGATACCTAAAGCTCCCTTACGGCCGAATTCGACAGCGACCAGACCGAACGGCTCGTCACGAGAGGGAATAAGCGCGAATTCAGCACCAGAGAAGATATAGGGCGGGAGCGCGGTGAATTCAGGTCTGGAGAACACACGTCCGGGATAGACCTTCATCATATGGTCCAACTTCAGGGCGGCGAATTTACCGTAGAGATCAATAACAGGTCCGACACAGATGACTTGAACGTTAGGGCGCGCTTCAAGAACCGCGGGCATCACGTCAGCAATCAGATCAACACCTTTCTGCATGGACCAACGACCAACGAAGACAAGCAGGTCAGCATCAGGATTCTGATCAAGACCAGCCCATTCCTGAGCCTGGCGTTTGAGCTCTGCTCGGGCGGCTTCAAAGTCAGGATCCACACGGGGGTCTTCAGCATTACCACCGGCCTGCTCCTTAGTCCATTCTCCCACATCGGAAGGATCAGGGTTAGGCAAGTTGCCGACCTTTCTCAGACCCCAGAAAATGGGATAACGAGCGTAAGACCGCTTTCCGTATTTCTTGGACACACCGACGGCACCAAAACCTTGCTGGTGGACACGAAGATAACTAGCGCCTGAGTGAAGCAAGTTGAAAACCTCACCAAACTGCACGTAACGCCTGACGACTTCAATATCCAGGTTGAAAACGGAGCAAACCTCCTCCTTTTCTTTCTGCGTACGCATGGGCCACAGACCCTGGAATTCAGCGTTATGCAGAGAGAGACAAGCAGGTACGGTATCGGGAAGAAGGTAGAGCGGGGCCAGGGAACCGTGATAATCGTTGATATGGTACAGGTCAATCGGGAATCGTTTGCATGCTTCCGCGATGCACTGATTCCAGGCGGAGTAGTAAATGGCACTGTTGAGATCGTCCATACGGGCAGGGTAGGGTTCGGACTTGGACTGCTGGCGGAAAACGGGAGCGTCGAGCAACACGTACGTGATATTATTCAAGACGTGGTACTGGACCTGAACTTCATAGGAATTGCCAAGTATAGTGACGTTCATGGGCTCGGCCTGTTTGTCCACGGGGTAATCGACACCGCCAACACAGGGGACAACCCAGATGAGGTCCTGATGTCCGAGGGTCTTACCCATGAGTTGAGCCATGACACCGAGACCACCGATCTTAATCTTGATCTGCCAATCCTCGATGTCATATTCCATAGTTGCAATAAGGACCATGCGTCGCTTGCCTCCCGCGGCGCCGCCAATGGCAGTGTTAGTCTGCAGGAATCCGGACTTATTCGCCAGACGCATCAACGGGTTCATCTTCTCCTCGTCGCCACCACGGTTTCTCTTGAACTTTCTCCGCAGAGCCAACGGGATCATGGTGTGCTTCTCACTAACACCGATCTGGTTAAATTTGACCTTGTAGAAAGACATCATGAAGATCCAGACGCACGCCGCGCCGGTAATGACAGGGATGATCCAGAAAAGCACAAACATGGCGATCTGCGTGTCCTGGTGTCCAGTGGGATAGAGTTTAAAAGCCATGGTAGCATCGTTGATCCAGATATTCCATGCCAGGTAGGGGTGTGGCGGAGCCTGCGTAATATTTATTAAAGTGGCAGACAGAGAAGATGGCGGCATTCGGTCGAGGACAGAATCATTATCGGCATCACCCAGCACCCAACTTTGATCAGGCTTTCCATCGGGATTCATGCCCCAGATGTTCAGCTGAGCTTGCGCAGGCCATTCGGCAGTGAAGTGGAACTTCCAGATTCCGTCGCGGCTATCCTGGCTGACAACGTTGTCAAGACCACCGTCATATCCATACTGGTTGTAAGGTCCGTTGAAGAAGATATGAGGGAAGCGTCGCGGGACGTTCTTATGGAATCCCGAGTCGCCCTCCTGCACGTAGTCACTGCTGCCGGTCCACTTGCTCCAGTACTCAACACGTACATGCTTTCCTTGCCATCTCTGCTTCTTGGTTCCCGACCATTCAAGCTCTTCAATAGTTTCGTTACCACCCTTATATTTCTTCCAGTCCGAAAAGGTGGTTCCCCAGTTGGTAGAATACCGATACATATCTGCACCAGCGGCGTGGTGCTGGATGTAGAGCGTGCCGTTAGACTCCTCATGAAGCAAACTGGTGGAATAGTTGGCGGAGGAGAAGACCATAGGATTATCGATTTGTCCAACGCGGAATAGGAAGTTATCCACGGCATTTGTTGATGCTCCACTAGCACTGCTAACGTTCTTGACGGACATTCGATGAATACCATTATACACACCAGTCAGATTCGCTGTCCACATCCAGACACTGGGCAACTCTCCGGTCCAGGAGGTATTGCCAGCAGGAACTGATTTGCAAGATACAGTCTTCGAATCAAGGGATGGGACGTTCCCTGACTCAGTGGACGAGTTGAAGGAAATCGATTTGGTCACGGAAGGACAGTCCATCTCTTCGGAGAAATAGAGCTCAATATTGATACTTTCATCCTTATCAGGTTCCACGGTGGAACGAATCGGGTAATCATGGCCAGGGGTGAACTTGGTGATCATGGGCCGAGGCTTGCTAAACAAGGTGCTGGGCACGTAGGCACGGAACTCATACGCGCCCATAGTCATGTTGGGTAGACAGCCGTTGAGCTCCTTAGAACCGTTCAAGCCAAGCTTGACTGGGCCATCAATCAGTTTGTGCGAGTCGTATGGGTAGAACAGATTCGTGATGTTAGTGCCGGTAGGGAACGGGGAGATCAAAGCGGTATCATTGTCCTTGCAGTCAAACTTGTACTCAATCGTACGGTTGGTGTTCTGGTAGACCAACCAAATCGGCTGGTTGTTTCCGGTGCCCAAATCCTGAACATCTGCATTGACATCACGTAGGATAGACCACATGCCAGTCTCTGTAGCAGTACCGTTGGAACCGGGGTAGAAGACTTCCTCGGTGCGGTTCGATAGCTTTTGGATTGAATAACCGTCGTTCAGAACGGGGAAGTCTTCACGCAACTGATACATGTGCTTGATAATATTGCGCACTGGGTGTGACGGGTCACGATGGTCGTAGGCAACGGTTGCATCATGACATCCCTGGCGGCCTTTCTGAATAGGCCACTTATAGTACTGTGAAGAATCCAAAGAGAAGCAGCCGTGGTCTCTCCAGGCGGTCGCGGGGGACATTGCCTGACGGCCGTAGATATAGTTCGCCGCCGTGGCATCCAAGATATAGAACGCCTGTTCCTCGCCCCATAGAAGAAGGGGAACACCCGGGAGGAGCAGGGTGGTGATGTACAAGGCTAGGAGCTGCCTCTCAACACCCTTCTCAACTGTTGGCCAGCGGAAAACATCCTGGTTGGTAGCACCGTACATGTGGCGGGGGTCGAACTTGCCAGTGTTGGGGTTGACGAAATCGTTTGATTGCAGCATCAGGTTCCAAGCATCGACCCAGTCAACGGGCACATCGTAACCGGCAGCCAAGTTTCCGTCCATACCCAGGAATCGAGTCATAGCACGATATGTCGAGTAGTGGAAGGCCGCGCCGTCGATAGCCTCATGGCCCGCTTCACGTAGAAAGTATTGCGACGCTGATTCATTGGTCATCTTCATGGCCATCTCTGCCGACTCGGGATACTGATTAGGCTGTCTGCCTCGGCCAAGGTAGATAGAACCAAACGTGTTTCCACCAGTGATTTCACCGGAGATAAAGAAGTTCTTTTTACCCACCGCGCGGGCGCATTCACGGTAAGCCATAGACATTTCGCCAAGCGCGTCCACAGTCGACTGAGTTGCCTTATCATACCGGAAACCATCGATATCCAACGAGTAGATAATCATGCATGAGTGGCGGATTAACCGTTCGCGAACGGACGGATGCCATTCTCGAAGACGATCCTGGACGGAGGCGAATTTTGCCAGCTGACGTTCCCAATCAGGGAACACACCGAAAGCTTCAATATCACCATACTGATCGAAGTCGCTGTCGTAGCAACCCACGAGGCCTGCTGTCATGGACTCTTGGACAGGATAACCATCCTCAAACCAGAAACGGGGGTAGTCGCAAGTCTTGTTGTAGTCGTTTCCGATATCGAAATCCACGTAGCGACGATTGCTCTTCCAAAGCGCTTTATGCTCCTTGGTCGAAAACGGGGTCGTGTCGTTCAGATGTCCCTCAAAGCCGATCAGATCACCCATTCTGAAGAGCCGGTTAGAGTTGTTCTCTCGCGGAACGGTGAATTTGAGGATACTTACGTAGCAATCGTGTTATCGAAAATGACATACATGCCGCGCTTGTGAATTTCCGTGATAGCGTTTCTCCATGTTTCAATGGTACCAAAGTGTTTGTCAAGCAAAGTGGTATCCAGAGTCGAATAACCATCAGAACCCCAAGGCTGATTCATCAAGATCGTTCCGGCGAGATACAGAGTCTATATCGTGAATCAGTATGCCATTCGTGCCAACGAAGTCGGGAGGGAAACCAACCTTGATACCCATGCCTTGCAAATAATCCAAAGTATCGAGCAAACCGGCGACATCACCACCATGACGCATTTGTGTCGAGGAAATATCGTGCTCGAAGAGAGTTCCATTGATGTTGTCGTTCGTAGGGTCTCCATTGACGAAGCGGTCCAGAAATAGCGTATATACCGGCATCCGCCAGTTATCTGGGGACGGGAAATATTCACCCTTGTGCTTCGGCCATTCTCCCCAATATTCTGCCGGGTTTGTCGCGGTCTTATTCTCGTTGAGATTGTAGGCGGCTAAAGATTCGTCGTAGGGCCAGGCCGTTGCAGTTGTTGCGAGAAGCGCAAGCAACGCACTGGAAGATGCCCACTTCATAATGGGTGGTAGGTAGGTCGGGCAGGCCCGCGGGATGGTAAGTTGGTGACAACCCAGGAATAATAACAAATATTAATGTCACCTCTTATGATACACTCATATATACTTGTTGTTCTTCCTCACAAATAGATACTCGTCGCAAAGACTGCTTGTTGTCTGCTCTCCACAAACTGCTCGGTTCACTGATGTCGGGTGTACTGATAACGAGCGATAGACATCAGATAACGAACAGAATGGCTTTCAACGAGTGGAATCTATTGTGGCGGGGAAAGAATACAAAGAAAAAACAAGCAAAATACAATAGGCAAAAAAAAAAAAGAGATAACAAGAGTTGAGGAGAGAAAGGTCCAAAAAGAGGGAGAAAGGGAAAAAAAAAGAAGAGTTCAAAGGCCGAGTGACTAGCAGACGTCTTGAGGCTCAGCATAAAAGGCTGGAAGGATTGGGGAACATTAGCGATAGTGGATCGAATGTAACAAAGACCTCTCGTGTCTGCTAATAATAACAAGGCTCAGATGTGAGGGCCACACTCTATTGCTCTCGGTGCCAGCTCACTTAAGACTATTGTCTCCCATCAGGTTTAAACGACGAGCCGGGGAGCTTTAGTGACCACAATGTTCTACTCTTAGCTTCTCCGGACTTCCTGCCTTTCCGTTTTAATTTTGGAT